>OZ010597.1:96783198-97024359 GCA_963932145.1 Acanthosepion lycidas | reverse complement strand
AGACCTAATCTAAAATCTGCACAAAAATATTTTGCCTTCAAATTCATACCGTGATCGTAGCATGCATGGACTCGACTCATATGACTGGGATTTCCATGAAAAAGATTGTGGTCACAAAATGGGTGATCACTGTACATTTTTCTTGTTTCCTATTTATATTTCTCTTTTACCTCCTCAATTTAGCATTATGGACAGGGAAAGACCGAATCTAAAATCTGCACAAAAATATTTTGCCTTCAAATTCATACCGTGATCGTAGCATGCATGGACTCGACTCATATGACTGGGATTTCCATGAAAAAGATTGTGGGCCGAAAATGGGTGATCACTGTACATTTCTCTTCTGTTTCCTATTTATATTTCTATTTTACCTCCTCAATTTAGCATTATGGACAGGGAAAGACCTAATCTAAAATCTGCACAAAAACATTTTGCCTTCAAATTCATACCGTGATCGTAGCATGCATGGACTCGACTCATATGACTGGGATTTCCATGAAAAAGATTGTGGTCACAAAATGGGTGATCACTGTACATTTCTCTTCTGTTTCCTATTCATATTTCTATTTTACCTCCTCAATTTAGCATTATGGACAGGGAAAGACCTAATCTAAAATCTGCACAAAAATATTTTGCCTTCAAATTCATACCGTGATCGTAGCATGCATGGACTCGACTCATATGACTGGGATTTCCATGAAAAAGATTGTGGGCAGAAAATGGGTGATCACTGTACATTTCTCTTCTGTTTCCTATTTATATTTCTATTTTACCTCCTCAATTTAGCATTATGGACAGGGAAAGACCTAATCTAAAATCTGCACAAAAATATTTTGCCTTCAAATTCATACCGTGATCATAGCATGCATGGACTCGACTCATAGGACTGGGATTTCCATGAAAAAGATTGTGGGCAGAAAATGGGTGATCACTGTACATTTCTCTTCTGTTTCCTATTTATATTTATATTTTACCTCCTCAATTTAGCATTATGGCCAGGGAAAGACCTAATCTAAGCTCTGCACAAAAATATTTTGCCTTCAAATTCATACCGTGATCGTAGCATGCATGGACACGACTCATATGACTGGGATTTTCATGAAAACGATTTTGGGCCAAAAATGGGTGATCACTGTACATTTCTCTTCTGTTTCCTATTTATATTTCTATTTTACCTCCTCAATTTAGCATTATGGACAGGGAAAGACCTAATCTAAGATCTGCACAAAAATATTCTTCCTTCAAATTCATACCGTGATCGTAGCATGCCTGGACTCGATTCATATGACTGGGATTTCCATAAAAAAGATTGTGGGCAGAAAATGGGTGATCACTGTACATTTCTCTTCTGTTTCCTATTTATATTTCTCTTTTACCTCCTCAATTTAGCATTATGTACAGGGAAAGACCTAATCTAAGCTCTGCACAAAAATATTTTGCCTTCAAATTCATACCGTGATCGTAGCATGCATGGACACGACTCATATGACTGGGATTTCCATGAAAACGATTTCGGGCCAAAAATGGGTGATCACTGTACATTTCTCTTCTGTTTCCTATTTATATTTATATTTTACCTCCTCAATTTAGCATTATGGACAGGGAAAGACCTAATCTAAGATCTGCACAAAAATATTTTTCCTTCAAATTCATACCGTGATCGTAGCATGCATGGACTCGATTCATATGACTGGGATTTCCTAAAAGAAGATTGTGGGCAGAAAATGGGAGATCACTGTACATTTCTCTTCTGTTTCCTATTTATATTTCTCTTTTACCTCCTCAATTTAGCATTATGGACAGGGAAAGACCTAATCTAAGATCTGCACAAAAATATTTTGCCTTCAAATTCATACCGTGATCGTAGCATGAATGGACTCGACTCATATGACTGGGATTTCCATGAAAAAGATTGTGGGCAGAAAATGGGTGATCACTGTACATTTCTCTTCTGTTTCCTATTTATATTTCTATTTTACCTCCTCAATTTAGCATTATGGACAGGGAAAGACCTAATCTAAAATATGCACAAAAATATTTTGCCTTCAAATTCATACCGTGATCATAGCATGCATGGACTCGACTCATAGGACTGGGATTTCCATGAAAAAGATTGTGGGCAGAAAATGGGTGATCACTGTACATTTCTCTTCTGTTTCCTATTTATATTTCTATTTTACCTCCTCAATTTGTCATTATGGCCAGGGAAAGACCTAATCTAAGCTCTGCACAAAAATATTTTGCCTTCAAATTCATACCGTGATCGTAGCATGCATGGACACGACTCATATGACTGGGATTTCCATGAAAACGATTTCGGGCCAAAAATGGGTGATCACTGTACATTTCTCTTCTGTTTCCTATTTATATTTCTATTTTACCTCCTCAATTTAGCATTATGGACAGGGAAAGACCTAATCTAAGATCTGCAGAAAAATATTTTTCCTTCAAATTCATACCGTGATCGTAGCATGCATGGACTCGATTCATATGACTGGGATTTCCTAAAAAAAGATTGTGGGCAGAAAATGGGTGATCACTGTACATTTCTCTTCTGTTTCCTATTTATATTTCTCTTTTACCTCCTCAATTTAGCATTATGTACAGGGAAAGACCTAATCTAAAATCTGCACAAAAATATTTTGCCTTCAAATTCATACCGTGATCATAGCATGCATGGACTCGACTCATATGACTGGGATTTCCATGAAAAAGATTGTGGGCAGAAAATGGGTGATCACTGTACATTTCTCTTCTGTTTCCTATTTATATTTCTATTTTACCTCCTCAATTTAGCATTATGGCCAGGGAAAGACGTAATCTAAGCTCTGCACAAAAATATTTTGCCTTCAAATTCATACCGTGATCGTAGCATGCATGGACACGACTCATATGACTGGGATTTCCATGAAAACGATTTCGGGCCAAAAATGGGTGATCACTGTACATTTCTCTTCTGTTTCCTATTTATATTTCTATTTTACCTCCTCAATTTAGCATTATGGACAGGGAAAGACCTAATCTAAGATCTGCACAAAAATATTTTTCCTTCAAATTCATACCGTGATCGTAGCATGCATGGACTCGATTCATATGACTGGGATTTCCTAAAAAAAATTTGTGGGCAGAAAATGGGTGATCACTGTACATTTCTCTTCTGTTTCCTATTTATATTTCTCTTTTACCTCCTCAATTTAGCATTATGTACAGGGAAAGACCTAATCTAAAATCTGCACAAAAATATTTTGCCTTCAAATTCATACCGTGATCGTAGCATGCATGGACTCGACTCATATGACTGGGATTTCCATGAAAAAGATTGTGGGCCGAAAATGGGTGATCACTGTACATTTCTCTTCTGTTTCCTATTTATATTTCTATTTTACCTCCTCAATTTAGCATTATGGACAGGGAAAGACCTAATCTAAAATCTGCACAAAAACATTTTGCCTTCAAATTCATACCGTGATCGTAGCATGCATGGACTCGACTCATATGACTGGGATTTCCATGAAAAAGATTGTGGTCACAAAATGGGTGATCACTGTACATTTCTCTTCTGTTTCCTATTCATATTTCTATTTTACCTCCTCAATTTAGCATTATGGACAGGGAAAGACCGAATCTAAAATCTGCACAAAAATATTTTGCCTTCAAATTCATACCGTGATCGTAGCATGCATGGACTCGACTCATATGACTGGGATTTCCATGAAAAAGATTGTGGGCAGAAAATGGGTGATCACTGTACATTTCTCTTCTGTTTCCTATTTATATTTCTATTTTACCTCCTCAATTTAGCATTATGGACAGGGAAAGACCTAATCTAAAATCTGCACAAAAATATTTTGCATTCAAATTCATACCGTGATCGTAGCAATAATGGACTCAATTCATATGACTGGGATTTCCATGAAAAAGATTGTGGGCAGAAAATGGGTGATCACTGTATATTTCTCTTCTGTTTCCTATTAATATTTATATTTTACTTCCTCAATTTAGCATTATGGACAGGGAAAGACCTAATCTAAAATATGCACAAAAATATTTTGCCTTCAAATTCATACCGTGATCATAGCATGCATGGACTCGACTCATAGGACTGGGATTTCCATGAAAAAGATTGTGGGCAGAAAATGGGTGATCACTGTACATTTCTCTTCTGTTTCCTATTTATATTTCTATTTTACCTCCTCAATTTAGCATTATGGCCAGGGAAAGACCTAATCTAAGATCTGCACAAAAATATTTTGCCTTCAAATTCATACCGTGATCGTAGCATGCATGGACTCGACTCATATGACTGGGATTTCCATGAAAAAGATTGTGGGCAAAAATGGGTGATCACTGTATATTTCTCTTCTGTTTCCTATTTATATTTATATTTTACTTCCTCAATTTAGCATTATGGACAGTGAAAGACCTAATCTAAGATCTGCAAAAAAGTATTTTGTCTTCAAATTCATACCGTGATCGCAGCATGCATGGACTCGACTCATATGACTGGGATTTCCATGAAAAAGATTGTGGGCCGAAAATGGGTGATCACTGTACATTTCTCTTCTGTTTCCTATTTATATTTCTATTGTACCTCCTCAATTTAGCATTATGGACAGGGAAAGACCTAATCTAAAATCTGCACAAAAATATTTCGCATTCAAATTCATACCGTGATCGTAGCATGCATGGACTCAACTCATATGACTGGGATTTCCATGAAAAAGATTGTGGGCCGAAAATGGGTGATCACTGTACATTTCTCTTCTGTTTCCTATTTATATTTCTATTTTACCTCCTCAATTTAGCATTATGGACAGGGAAAGACCCAATCTAAAATCTGCACAAAAATATTTTGCCTTCAAATTCATACCGTGATCGTAGCATGCATTGACTCGACTCATATGACTGGGATTTCCATGAAAAAGATTGTGGGCCGAAAATGGGTGATCACTGTACATTTCTCTTCTGTTTCCTATTTATATTTCTATTTTACCTCCTCAATTTAGCATTATGGACAGGGAAAGACCTAATCTACAAATTGCACAAAAATATTTTGCCTTCAAATTCATACCTTCATCGTAGCATGCATGGACTCGACTCATATGACTCGGATTTCCATGAAAAAGATTGTGGTCACAAAATGGGTGATCACTGTACATTTCTCTTCTGTTTCCTATTCATATTTCTATTTTACCTCCTCAATTTAGCATTATGGACAGGGAAAGACCGAATCTAAAATCTGCACAAAAATATTTTGCCTTCAAATTCATACCGTGATCGTAGCATGCATGGACTCGACTCATATGACTGGGATTTCCATGAAAAAGATTGTGGGCAGAAAATGGGTGATCACTGTACATTTCTCTTCTGTTTCCTATTTATATTTCTATTTTACCTCCTCAATTTAGCATTATGGACAGGGAAAGACCTAATCTAAAATCTGCACAAAAATATTTTGCATTCAAATTCATACCGTGATCGTAGCAATAATGGACTCGACTCATATGACTGGGATTTCCATGAAAAAGATTGTGGTCACAAAATGGGTGATCACTGTACATTTCTCTTCTGTTTCCTATTCATATTTCTATTTTACCTCCTCAATTTAGCATTATGGACAGGGAAAGACCGAATCTAAAATCTGCACGAAAATATTTTGCCTTCAAATTCATACCGTGATCGTAGCATGCATGGACTCGACTCATATGACTGGGATTTCCATGAAAAAGATTGTGGGCAGAAAATGGGTGATCACTGTACATTTCTCTTCTGTTTCCTATTCATATTTCTATTTTACCTCCTCAATTTAGCATTATGGACAGGGAAAGACCTAATCTAAAATCTGCACAAAAATATTTTGCATTCAAATTCATACCGTGATCGTAGCAATAATGGACTCAATTCATATGACTGGGATTTCCATGAAAAAGATTGTGGGCAGAAAATGGGTGATCACTGTATATTTCTCTTCTGTTTCCTATTAATATTTATATTTTACTTCCTCAATTTAGCATTATGGACAGGGAAAGACCTAATCTAAAATCTGCACAAAAATATTTTGCCTTCAAATTCATACCGTGATCATAGCATGCATGGACTCGACTCATAGGACTGGGATTTCCATGAAAAAGATTGTGGGCAGAAAATGGGTGATCACTGTACATTTCTCTTCTGTTTCCTATTTATATTTATATTTTACCTCCTCAATTTAGCATTATGGACAGGGAAAGACCTAATCTAAGATTTGCACAAAAATATTTTGCCTTCAAATTCATACCGTGATCGTAGCATGAATGGACTCGACTCATATGACTGGGATTTCCATGAAAAAGATTGTGGGCAGAAAATGGGTGATCACTGTACATTTCTCTTCTGTTTCCTATTTATATTTCTATTTTACCTCCTCAATTTAGCATTATGGACAGGGAAAGACCTAATCTAAAATATGCACAAAAATATTTTGCCTTCAAATTCATACCGTGATCATAGCATGCATGGACTCGACTCATAGGACTGGGATTTCCATGAAAAAGATTGTGGGCAGAAAATGGGTGATCACTGTACATTTCTCTTCTGTTTCCTATTTATATTTCTATTTTACCTCCTCAATTTAGCATTATGGCCAGGGAAAGACCTAATCTAAGCTCTGCACAAAAATATTTTGCCTTCAAATTCATACCGTGATCGTAGCATGCATGGACACGACTCATATGACTGGGATTTCCATGAAAACGATTTCGGGCCAAAAATGGGTGATCACTGTACATTTCTCTTCTGTTTCCTATTTATATTTCTATTTTACCTCCTCAATTTAGCATTATGGACAGGGAAAGACCTAATCTAAGATCTGCACAAAAATATTTTTCCTTCAAATTCATACCGTGATCGTAGCATGCATGGACTCGATTCATATGACTGGGATTTCCTAAAAAAAGATTGTGGGCAGAAAATGGGTGATCACTGTACATTTCTCTTCTGTTTCCTATTTATATTTCTCTTTTACCTCCTCAATTTAGCATTATGTACAGGGAAAGACCTAATCTAAAATCTGCACAAAAATATTTTGCCTTCAAATTCATACCGTGATCATAGCATGCATGGACTCGACTCATATGACTGGGATTTCCATGAAAAAGATTGTGGGCAGAAAATGGGTGATCACTGTACATTTCTCTTCTGTTTCCTATTTATATTTCTATTTTACCTCCTCAATTTAGCATTATGGCCAGGGAAAGACCTAATCTAAGCTCTGCACAAAAATATTTTGCCTTCAAATTCATACCGTGATCGTAGCATGCATGGACACGACTCATATGACTGGGATTTCCATGAAAACGATTTCGGGCCAAAAATGGGTGATCACTGTACATTTCTCTTCTGTTTCCTATTTATATTTCTATTTTACCTCCTCAATTTAGCATTATGGACAGGGAAAGACCTAATCTAAGATCTGCACAAAAATATTTTTCCTTCAAATTCATACCGTGATCGTAGCATGCATGGACTCGATTCATATGACTGGGATTTCCTAAAAAAAGATTGTGGGCAGAAAATGGGTGATCACTGTACATTTCTCTTCTGTTTCCTATTTATATTTCTCTTTTACCTCCTCAATTTAGCATTATGTACAGGGAAAGACCTAATCTAAAATCTGCACAAAAATATTTTGCCTTCAAATTCATACCGTGATCGTAGCATGCATGGACTCGACTCATATGACTGGGATTTCCATGAAAAAGATTGTGGGCCGAAAATGGGTGATCACTGTACATTTCTCTTCTGTTTCCTATTTATATTTCTATTTTACCTCCTCAATTTAGCATTATGGACAGGGAAAGACCTAATCTAAAATCTGCACAAAAACATTTTGCCTTCAAATTCATACCGTGATCGTAGCATGCATGGACTCGACTCATATGACTGGGATTTCCATGAAAAAGATTGTGGTCACAAAATGGGTGATCACTGTACATTTCTCTTCTGTTTCCTATTCATATTTCTATTTTACCTCCTCAATTTAGCATTATGGACAGGGAAAGACCGAATCTAAAATCTGCACAAAAATATTTTGCCTTCAAATTCATACCGTGATCGTAGCATGCATGGACTCGACTCATATGACTGGGATTTCCATGAAAAAGATTGTGGGCAGAAAATGGGTGATCACTGTACATTTCTCTTCTGTTTCCTATTTATATTTCTATTTTACCTCCTCAATTTAGCATTATGGACAGGGAAAGACCTAATCTAAAATCTGCACAAAAATATTTTGCATTCAAATTCATACCGTGATCGTAGCAATAATGGACTCAATTCATATGACTGGGATTTCCATGAAAAAGATTGTGGGCAGAAAATGGGTGATCACTGTATATTTCTCTTCTGTTTCCTATTAATATTTATATTTTACTTCCTCAATTTAGCATTATGGACAGGGAAAGACCTAATCTAAAATATGCACAAAAATATTTTGCCTTCAAATTCATACCGTGATCATAGCATGCATGGACTCGACTCATAGGACTGGGATTTCCATGAAAAAGATTGTGGGCAGAAAATGGGTGATCACTGTACATTTCTCTTCTGTTTCCTATTTATATTTCTATTTTACCTCCTCAATTTAGCATTATGGCCAGGGAAAGACCTAATCTAAGATCTGCACAAAAATATTTTGCCTTCAAATTCATACCGTGATCGTAGCATGCATGGACTCGACTCATATGACTGGGATTTCCATGAAAAAGATTGTGGGCTGAAAATGGGTGATCACTGTACATTTCTCTTCGGTTTCCTATTTATATTTCTATTTTACCTCCTCAATTTAGTATTATGGCCAGGGAAAGACCTAATCTAAGCCCTACACAAAAATATTTTGCCTTCAAATTCATACCGTTATCGTAGCATGCATGTACTCGACTCATATGACTGGGATTTCCATGAAAAAGATTGTGGGCAAAAATGGGTGATCACTGTATATTTCTCTTCTGTTTCCTATTTATATTTATATTTTACTTCCTCAATTTAGCATTATGGACAGTGAAAGACCTAATCTAAGATCTGCAAAAAAGTATTTTGTCTTCAAATTCATACCGTGATCGCAGCATGCATGGACTCGACTCATATGACTGGGATTTCCATGAAAAAGATTGTGGGCCGAAAATGGGTGATCACTGTACATTTCTCTTCTGTTTCCTATTTATATTTCTATTGTACCTCCTCAATTTAGCATTATGGACAGGGAAAGACCTAATCTAAAATCTGCACAAAAATATTTCGCATTCAAATTCATACCGTGATCGTAGCATGCATGGACTCAACTCATATGACTGGGATTTCCATGAAAAAGATTGTGGGCCGAAAATGGGTGATCACTGTACATTTCTCTTCTGTTTCCTATTTATATTTCTATTTTACCTCCTCAATTTAGCATTATGGACAGGGAAAGACCCAATCTAAAATCTGCACAAAAATATTTTGCCTTCAAATTCATACCGTGATCGTAGCATGCATTGACTCGACTCATATGACTGGGATTTCCATGAAAAAGATTGTGGGCCGAAAATGGGTGATCACTGTACATTTCTCTTCTGTTTCCTATTTATATTTCTATATTACCTCCTCAATTTAGCATTATGGACAGGGAAAGACCTAATCTACAAATTGCACAAAAATATTTTGCCTTCAAATTCATACCTTCATCGTAGCATGCATGGACTCGACTCATATGACTCGGATTTCCATGAAAAAGATTGTCGTCACAAAATGGGTGATCACTGTACATTTCTCTTCTGTTTCCTATTCATATTTCTATTTTACCTCCTCAATTTAGCATTATGGACAGGGAAAGACCGAATCTAAAATCTGCACAAAAATATTTTGCCTTCAAATTCATACCGTGATCGTAGCATGCATGGACTCGACTCATATGACTGGGATTTCCATGAAAAAGATTGTGGGCAGAAAATGGGTGATCACTGTACATTTCTCTTCTGTTTCCTATTTATATTTCTATTTTACCTCCTCAATTTAGCATTATGGACAGGGAAAGACCTAATCTAAAATCTGCACAAAAATATTTTGCATTCAAATTCATACCGTGATCGTAGCAATAATGGACTCAATTCATATGACTGGGATTTCCATGAAAAAGATTGTGGGCAGAAAATGGGTGATCACTGTATATTTCTCTTCTGTTTCCTATTAATATTTATATTTTACTTCCTCAATTTAGCATTATGGACAGGGAAAGACCTAATCTAAAATCTGCACAAAAATATTTTGCCTTCAAATTCATACCGTGATCATAGCATGCATGGACTCGACTCATAGGACTGGGATTTCCATGAAAAAGATTGTGGGCAGAAAATGGGTGATCACTGTACATTTCTCTTCTGTTTCCTATTTATATTTCTATTTTACCTCCTCAATTTAGCATTATGGCCAGGGAAAGACCTAATCTAAGATCTGCACAAAAATATTTTGCCTTCAAATTCATACCGTGATCGTAGCATGCATGGACTCGACTCATATGACTGGGATTTCCATGAAAAAGATTGTGGGCTGAAAATGGGTGATCACTGTACATTTCTCTTCGGTTTCCTATTTATATTTCTATTTTACCTCCTCAATTTAGTATTATGGCCAGGGAAAGACCTAATCTAAGCCCTACACAAAAATATTTTGCCTTCAAATTCATACCGTTATCGTAGCATGCATGTACTCGACTCATATGACTGGGATTTCCATGAAAAAGATTGTGGGCAAAAATGGGTGATCACTGTATATTTCTCTTCTGTTTCCTATTTATATTTATATTTTACTTCCTCAATTTAGCATTATGGACAGTGAAAGACCTAATCTAAGATCTGCAAAAAAGTATTTTGCCTTCAAATTCATACCTTCATCGTAGCATGCATGGACTCGACTCATATGACTGGGATTTCCATGAAAAAGATTGTGGGCCGAAAATAGGTGATCACTGTCCATTTCTCTTTTGTTTCCTATTTATATTTCTATTTTACCTCCTCAATTTAGCATTATCGCCAGTGAAAGACCTAATCTAAGCTCTGCACAAAAATATTTTGCCTTCAAATTCATACCGTGATCGTAGCATGCATGGACTCGACTCATATGACTGGGATTTCCATGAAAAAGATTTTGGGCCGAAAATGGGTGATCACTGTACATTTCTCTTCTGTTTTAATATTTATATTTATATTTTAACTCCTCAATTTAGCATTATGGACAGGGAAAGACCGAATCTAAAATCTGCACAAAAATATTTTGCCTACAAATTCATACCGTGATCGTAGCATGCATGGACTCGACTCATATGACTGGGATTTCCATGGAAAAGACTGTGGGCGGAAAATGGGTGATCACTGTACATTTCTCTTCTGTTTCCTATTTATATTTCTATTTTACCTCCTCAATTTAGCATTATCGCCAGTGAAAGACCTAATCTAAGCTCTGCACAAAAATATTTTGCCTTCAAATTCATACCGTGATCGTAGCATGCATGGACTCGACTCATATGACTGGGATTTCCATGAAAAAGATTGTGGGCAGAAAATGGGTGATCACTGTACATTTCTCTTCTGTTTCCTATTTATATTTATATTTTACACCCTCAATTTAGCATTATGGACAGGGAAAGACCAAATCTAAAATCTGCACAAAAATATTTTGCCTTCAAATTCATACCGTGATCGTAGCATGCATGGACTCGACTCATATGACTGGGATTTCCATGAAAAAGATTGTGGGCCGAAAATGGGTGATCATTGTACATTTCTCTTCTGTTTCCTATTTATATTTATATTTTACCTCCTCAATTTAGCATTATGGACAGGGAAAGACCTAATCTAAAATCTGCACAAAAATATTTCGCATTCAAATTCATACCGTGATCGTAGCATGCATGGACTCAACTCATATGACTGGGATTTCCATGAAAAAGATTGTGGGCAGAAAATGGTTGATCACTGTATATTTCTCTTCTGTTTCCTATTTATATTTATATTTTACTTCCTCAATTTAGCATTATGGACAGGGAAAGAGCTAATCTAAGATCTGCAAAAAAGTATTTTGTCTTCAAATTCATACCGTGATCGCAGCATGCATGGACTCGACTCATATGACTGGGATTTCCATGAAAAAGATTGTGGGCCGAAAATGGGTGATCACTGTACATTTCTCTTCTGTTTCCTATTTATATTTCTATTGTACCTCCTCAATTTAGCATTATGGACAGGGAAAGACCTAATCTAAAATCTGCACAAAAATATTTCGCATTCAAATTCATACCGTGATCGTAGCATGCATGGACTCAACTCATATGACTGGGATTTCCATGAAAAAGATTGTGGGCCGAAAATGGGTGATCACTGTACATTTCTCTTCTGTTTCCTATTTATATTTCTATTTTACCTCCTCAATTTAGCATTATGGACAGGGAAAGACCCAATCTAAAATCTGCACAAAAATATTTTGCCTTCAAATTCATACCGTGATCGTAGCATGCATTGACTCGACTCATATGACTGGGATTTCCATGAAAAAGATTGTGGGCCGAAAATGGGTGATCACTGTACATTTCTCTTGTGTTTCCTATTTATATTTCTATTTTACCTCCTCAATTTAGCATTATGGACAGGGAAAGACCTAATCTACAAATTGCACAAAAATATTTTGCCTTCAAATTCATACCTTCATCGTAGCATGCATGGACTCGACTCATATGACTCGGATTTCCATGAAAAAGATTGTGGTCACAAAATGGGTGATCACTGTACATTTCTCTTCTGTTTCCTATTCATATTTCTATTTTACCTCCTCAATTTAGCATTATGGACAGGGAAAGACCGAATCTAAAATCTGCACAAAAATATTTTGCCTTCAAATTCATACCGTGATCGTAGCATGCATGGACTCGACTCATATGACTGGGATTTCCATGAAAAAGATTGTGGGCAGAAAATGGGTGATCACTGTACATTTCTCTTCTGTTTCCTATTTATATTTCTATTTTACCTCCTCAATTTAGCATTATGGACAGGGAAAGACCTAATCTAAAATCTGCACAAAAATATTTTGCATTCAAATTCATACCGTGATCGTAGCAATAATGGACTCAATTCATATGACTGGGATTTCCATGAAAAAGATTGTGGGCAGAAAATGGGTGATCACTGTATATTTCTCTTCTGTTTCCTATTAATATTTATATTTTACTTCCTCAATTTAGCATTATGGACAGGGAAAGACCTAATCTAAAATCTGCACAAAAATATTTTGCCTTCAAATTCATACCGTGATCATAGCATGCATGGACTCGACTCATAGGACTGGGATTTCCATGAAAAAGATTGTGGGCAGAAAATGGGTGATCACTGTACATTTCTCTTCTGTTTCCTATTTATATTTCTATTTTACCTCCTCAATTTAGCATTATGGCCAGGGAAAGACCTAATCTAAGATCTGCACAAAAATATTTTGCCTTCAAATTCATACCGTGATCGTAGCATGCATGGATTCGACTCATATGACTGGGATTTCCATGAAAAAGATTGTGGGCTGAAAATGGGTGATCACTGTACATTTCTCTTCGGTTTCCTATTTATATTTCTATTTTACCTCCTCAATTTAGTATTATGGCCAGGGAAAGACCTAATCTAAGCCCTACACAAAAATATTTTGCCTTCAAATTCATACCGTTATCGTAGCATGCATGTACTCGACTCATATGACTGGGATTTCCATGAAAAAGATTGTGGGCAAAAATGGGTGATCACTGTATATTTCTCTTCTGTTTCCTATTTATATTTATATTTTACTTCCTCAATTTAGCATTATGGACAGTGAAAGACCTAATCTAAGATCTGCAAAAAAGTATTTTGTCTTCAAATTCATACCGTGATCGCAGCATGCATGGACTCGACTCATATGACTGGGATTTCCATGAAAAAGATTGTGGGCCGAAAATGGGTGATCACTGTACATTTCTCTTCTGTTTCCTATTTATATTTCTATTGTACCTCCTCAATTTAGCATTATGGACAGGGAAAGACCTAATCTAAAATCTGCACAAAAATATTTCGCATTCAAATTCATACCGTGATCGTAGCATGCATGGACTCAACTCATATGACTGGGATTTCCATGAAAAAGATTGTGGGCCGAAAATGGGTGATCACTGTACATTTCTCTTCTGTTTCCTATTTATATTTCTATTTTACCTCCTCAATTTAGCATTATGGACAGGGAAAGACCCAATCTAAAATCTGCACAAAAATATTTTGCCTTCAAATTCATACCGTGATCGTAGCATGCATTGACTCGACTCATATGACTGGGATTTCCATGAAAAAGATTGTGGGCCGAAAATGGGTGATCACTGTACATTTCTCTTCTGTTTCCTATTTATATTTCTATTTTACCTCCTCAATTTAGCATTATGGACAGGGAAAGACCTAATCTACAAATTGCACAAAAATATTTTGCCTTCAAATTCATACCTTCATCGTAGCATGCATGGACTCGACTCATATGACTCGGATTTCCATGAAAAAGATTGTGGGCCGAAAATAGGTGATCACAGTCCATTTCTCTTTTGTTTCCTATTTATATTTCTATTTTACCTCCTCAATTTAGCATTATCGCCAGTGAAAGACCTAATCTAAGCTCTGCACAAAAATATTTTGCCTTCAAATTCATACCGTGATCGTAGCATGCATGGACTCGACTCATATGACTGGGATTTCCATGAAAAAGATTTTGGGCCGAAAATGGGTGATCACTGTACATTTCTCTTCTGTTTTAATATTTATATTTATATTTTAACTCCTCAATTTAGCATTATGGACAGGGAAAGACCGAATCTAAAATCTGCACAAAAATATTTTGCCTACAAATTCATACCGTGATCGTAGCATGCATGGACTCGACTCATATGACTGGGATTTCCATGGAAAAGACTGTGGGCGGAAAATGGGTGATCACTGTACATTTCTCTTCTGTTTCCTATTTATATTTCTATTTTACCTCCTCAATTTAGCATTATCGCCAGTGAAAGACCTAATCTAAGCTCTGCACAAAAATATTTTGCCTTCAAATTCATACCGTGATCGTAGCATGCATGGACTCGACTCATATGACTGGGATTTCCATGAAAAAGATTGTGGGCAGAAAATGGGTGATCACTGTACATTTCTCTTCTGTTTCCTATTTATATTTATATTTTACACCCTCAATTTAGCATTATGGACAGGGAAAGACCAAATCTAAAATCTGCACAAAAATATTTTGCCTTCAAATTCATACCGTGATCGTAGCATGCATGGACTCGACTCATATGACTGGGATTTCCATGAAAAAGATTGTGGGCCGAAAATGGGTGATCATTGTACATTTCTCTTCTGTTTCCTATTTATATTTATATTTTACCTCCTCAATTTAGCATTATGGACAGGGAAAGACCTAATCTAAAATCTGCACAAAAATATTTCGCATTCAAATTCATACCGTGATCGTAGCATGCATGGACTCAACTCATATGACTGGGATTTCCATGAAAAAGATTGTGGGCAGAAAATGGTTGATCACTGTATATTTCTCTTCTGTTTCCTATTTATATTTATATTTTACTTCCTCAATTTAGCATTATGGACAGGGAAAGAGCTAATCTAAGATCTGCAAAAAAGTATTTTGTCTTCAAATTCATACCGTGATCGCAGCATGCATGGACTCGACTCATATGACTGGGATTTCAATGAAAAAGATTGTGGGCAGAAAATGGGTGATCACTGTACATTTCTGTTTCCTATTTATATTTATATTTTACCTCCTCAATTTAGCATTATGGACAGGGAAAGACCTAATCTAAGATCTGCACAAAAATATTTTGCCTTCAAATTCATACCGTGATCGTAGCATGCATGGACACGACTCATATGACTGGGATTTCCATGAAAAAGATTGTGGGCCGAAAATGGGTGATCACTGTACATTTCTCTTCTGTTTCCTATTTATATTTATATTTTACCTCCTCAATTTAGTATTATGGCCAGGGAAAGACCTAATCTAAGCTCTGCACAAAAATATTTTGCCTTCAAATTCATACCGTGACCGTAGCATGCATGGACTCGACTCATATGACTGGGATTTCCATGGAAAAGACTGTGGGCGGAAAATGGGTGATCACTGTACATTTCTCTTCTGTTTCCTATTTATATTTATATTTTACCTCCTCAATTTAGCATTATGGACAGGGAAAGACCTAATCTAAAATCTGCACAAAAATATTTTGCCTTCAAATTCATACCGAGATCGTAGCATGCATGGACTCGACTCATATGACTGGGATTTCCATGAAAAAGATTGTGGTCCGAAAATGTGTGATCACTGTACATTTCTCTTCTGTTTCCTATTTATATTTCTATTTTACTTCCTCAGTTTAGCATTATGGAAAGGGAAAGACCTAATCTAAAATCTGCACAAAAATATTTTGCCTTCAAATTCATACCGTGATCGTAGCATGCATGGACTCGACTCATATGACTGGGATTTCCATGGAAAAGATTGTGGGCCGAAAATGGGTGATCACTGTACATTTCTCTTCTGTTTCCTATTTATATTTATATTTTACCTCCTCAATTTAGCATTATGGCCAGGGAAAGACCGAATCTAAAATCTGCACAAAAATATTTTGCCTTCAAATTCATACCGTGATCGTAGCATGCATGGACTCGACTCATATGACTGGGATTTCCATGAAAAAGATTGTGGGCCGAAAATGGGTGATCACTGTACATTTCTCTTCTGTTTCCTATTTATATTTATATTTTACCTCCTAAATTTAATATTATGGCCAGGGAAAGACCTAATCTAAATCCTACACAAAAATATTTTGCCTTCAAATTCATACCGTGATCGTAGCATGCATGGACTCGACTCATATGACTGGGATTTCCATGAAAAAGATTGTGGGCCGAAAATGGGTGATCACTGTACATTTCTCTTTTGTTTCCTATTTATATTTCTATATTACCTCCTCAATTTAGCATTATCGCCAGTGAAAGACCTAATCTAAGCACTGCACAAAAATATTTTGCCTTCAAATTCATACCGTGATCGTAGCATGCATGGACTCGACTCATATGACTGGGATTTCCATGGAAAAGATTGTGGGCCGAAAATGGGTGATCACTGTACATTTCTCTTCTGTTTCCTATTTATATTTATATTTTACCTCCTCAATTTAGCATTATGGCCAGGGAAAGACCTAATCTAAAATCTGCACAAAAATATTTTGCCTTCAAATTCATACCGTGATCGTAGCATGCATGGACTCGACTCATATGACTGGGATTTCCATGAAAAAGATTGTGGGCCGAAAATGGGTGATCACTGTACATTTCTCTTCTGTTTCCTATTTATATTTCTATTTTACCTCCTCAATTTAGCATTATGGACAGGGAAAGACCTAATCTAAAATCTGCACAAAAATATTTTGCCTTCAAATTCATACCGTGATCGTAGCATGCATGGACTCGACTCATATGGCTGGGATTTCCATGAAAAAGATTTTGGGCGGAAAATGGGTGATCACTGTACATTTCTCTTCTGTTTTCATATTTATATTTATATTTTAACTCCTCAATTTAGCATTATGGACAGGGAAAGACCGAATCTAAAATCTGCACAAAAATATTTTGCCTTCAAATTCATACCGTGATCGTAGCATGCATGGACTCGACTCATATGACTGGGATTTCCATGAAAAAGATTGTGGGCCGAAAATGGGTGATCACTGTACATTTCTCTTCTGTTTCCTATTTATATTTCTATTTTACCTCCTCAATTTAGCATTATGGACAGGGAAAGACCTAATCTAAAATCGGCACAAAAATATTTTGCCTTCAAATTCATACCGTGACCGTAGCATGCATGGACTCGACTCATATGACTGGGATTTCCATGGAAAAGACTGTGCGCGGAAAATGGGTGATCACTGTACATTTCTCTTCTGTTTCCTATTTATATTTCTATTTTACCTCCTCAATTTAGCATTATGGACATGGAAAGACCTAATCTAAAATCTGCACAAAAATATTTTGCCTTCCAATTCATACCGTGATCGTAGCATGCATTGACTCGACTCATGTGAATGGGATTTCGATGAAAAAGATTGTGGGCCGTAAATGGGTGATCACTGTACATTTCTCTTCTGTTTCCTATTTATATTTATATTTTACCTCCTCAATTTAGCATCATGGACAGGGAAAGACCTAATCTAAGATCTGCACAAAAACATTTTGCATTCAAATTCATACCGTGATCGTAGCATGCATGGACTCGACTCATATGACTGGGATTTCCATGAAAAAGATTGTGGGCCGAAAATGGGTGATCACTGAACATTTCTCTTCTGTTTCCTATTTATATTTCTATTTTACCTCCTCAATTTAGCATTATGGACAGTGAAAGACCTAATCTAAAATCTGCACAAAAATATTTTGCCTTCCAATTCATACCGTGATCGTAGCATGCATGGACTCGACTCATATGAGTGGGATTTCAATGAAAAAGATTGTGGGCAGAAAATGGGTGATCACTGTACATTTCTGTTTCCTATTTATATTTATATTTTACCTCCTCAATTTAGCATTATGGACAGGGAAAGACCTAATCTAAAATCTGCACAAAAATATTTTGCCTTCAAATTCATACTGACATCGTAGCATGCATGGACTCGACTCATATGACTGGGATTTCCATGAAAAAGATTGTGGGCCGAAAATGGGTGATCACTGTACATTTCTCTTCTGTTTCCCATTTATATTTATATTTTACCTCCTCAATTATAGCATTATGGCCAGGGAAAGACCTAATCTAAAATCTGCACAAAAATATTTTGCCTTCAAATTCATACCGTGATCGTAGCATGCATGGACTCGACTCATATGGCTGGGATTTCCATGAAAAAGATTTTGGGCGGAAAATGGGTGATCACTGTACATTTCTCTTCTGTTTTCATATTTATATTTATATTTTAACTCCTCAATTTAGCATTATGGACAGGGAAAGACCGAATCTAAAATCTGCACAAAAATATTTTGCCTTCAAATTCATACCGTGATCGTAGCATGCATGGACTCGACTCATATGACTGGGATTTCCATGAAAAAGATTGTGGGCCGAAAATGGGTGATCACTGTACATTTCTCTTCTGTTTCCTATTTATATTTCTATTTTACCTCCTCAATTTAGCATTATGGACAGGGAAAGACCTAATCTAAAATCGGCACAAAAATATTTTGCCTTCAAATTCATACCGTGACCGTAGCATGCATGGACTCGACTCATATGACTGGGATTTCCATGGAAAAGACTGTGCGCGGAAAATGGGTGATCACTGTACATTTCTCTTCTGTTTCCTATTTATATTTCTATTTTACCTCCTCAATTTAGCATTATGGACATGGAAAGACCTAATCTAAAATCTGCACAAAAATATTTTGCCTTCCAATTCATACCGTGATCGTAGCATGCATTGACTCGACTCATGTGAATGGGATTTCCATGAAAAAGATTGTGGGCCGAAAATGGGTGATCACTGTACATTTCTCTTCTGTTTCCCATTTATATTTATATTTTACCTCCTCAATTTAGCATTATGGACAGGGAAAGACCTAATCTAAAATCTGCACAAAAATATTTTGCCTTCAAATTCATACCGTGATCGTAGCATGCATGGACTCGACTCATATGGCTGGGATTTCCATGAAAAAGATTTTGGGCGGAAAATGGGTGATCACTGTACATTTCTCTTCTGTTTTCATATTTATATTTATATTTTAACTCCTCAATTTAGCATTATGGACAGGGAAAGACCGAATCTAAAATCTGCACAAAAATATTTTGCCTTCAAATTCATACCGTGATCGTAGCATGCATGGACTCGACTCATATGACTGGGATTTCCATGAAAAAGATTGTGGGCCGAAAATGGGTGATCACTGTACATTTCTCTTCTGTTTCCTATTTATATTTATATTTTACCTCCTCAATTTAGCATTATGGACAGGGAAAGACCTAATCTAAAATCGGCACAAAAATATTTTGCCTTCAAATTCATACCGTGACCGTAGCATGCATGGACTCGACTCATATGACTGGGATTTCCATGGAAAAGACTGTGCGCGGAAAATGGGTGATCACTGTACATTTCTCTTCTGTTTCCTATTTATATTTCTATTTTACCTCCTCAATTTAGCATTATGGACATGGAAAGACCTAATCTAAAATCTGCACAAAAATATTTTGCCTTCCAATTCATACCGTGATCGTAGCATGCATTGACTCGACTCATGTGAATGGGATTTCGATGAAAAAGATTGTGGGCCGTAAATGGGTGATCACTGTACATTTCTCTTCTGTTTCCTATTTATATTTATATTTTACCTCCTCAATTTAGCATCATGGACAGGGAAAGACCTAATCTAAGATCTGCACAAAAACATTTTGCATTCAAATTCATACCGTGATCGTAGCATGCATGGACTCGACTCATATGACTGGGATTTCCATGAAAAAGATTGTGGGCCGAAAATGGGTGATCACTGAACATTTCTCTTCTGTTTCCTATTTATATTTCTATTTTACCTCCTCAATTTAGCATTATGGACAGTGAAAGACCTAATCTAAAATCTGCACAAAAATATTTTGCCTTCCAATTCATACCGTGATCGTAGCATGCATGGACTCGACTCATATGAGTGGGATTTCAATGAAAAAGATTGTGGGCAGAAAATGGGTGATCACTGTACATTTCTGTTTCCTATTTATATTTATATTTTACCTCCTCAATTTAGCATTATGGACAGGGAAAGACCTAATCTAAAATCTGCACAAAAATATTTTGCCTTCAAATTCATACTGACATCGTAGCATGCATGGACTCGACTCATATGACTGGGATTTCCATGAAAAAGATTGTGGGCCGAAAATGGGTGATCACTGTACATTTCTCTTCTGTTTCCCATTTATATTTATATTTTACCTCCTCAATTATAGCATTATGGCCAGGGAAAGACCTAATCTAAAATCTGCACAAAAATATTTTGCCTTCAAATTCATACCGTGATCGTAGCATGCATGGACTCGACTCATATGACTGGGATTTCCATGAAAAAGATTGTGGGCAGAAAATGGGTGATCACTTTACATTTCTCTTCTGTTTCCTATTGATATTTCTATTTTAACTCCTCAATTTAGCATTATGGACAGGGAAAGACCTAATCTAAAATCTGCACAAAAATATTTTGCCTTCAAATTCATACCGTGATCGTAGCATGCATTGACTCGATTCATATGACTGGGATTTCCATGAAAAAGATTGTGGGCCGAAAATGGGTGATCACTGTACATTTCTTTTCTGTTTTCTATTCATATTTATATTTTACATCCTCAATTTAGCATTATGGACAGGGAAAGACCTAATATAAAATCTGCACAAAAATATTTTGCCTTCAAATTCATACTGTCATTGTAGCATGCATGGACTCAAATCATATGACTGGGATTTCCATGAAAAAGATTGTGGGCCGAAAATGGGTGATCACTGTACATTTCTCTTCTGTTTCGTATTCATATTTCTATTTTAACTCCTCAATTTAGCATTATGGACAGGGAAAGACCTAATCTAAAATCTGCACGAAAATATTTTGCCTTCAAATTCATACCGTGATCGTAGCATGCATGGACTCGACTCATATGACTGTGATTTCCATGAAAAAGATTGTGGTCCGAAGATGGGTGATCACTGTACATTTCTCTTCTGTTTCCTATTTATATTTATATTTTACCTCCTCAATTTAGCATTATGGACAGGGAAAGACCTAATCTAAAATCTGCACAAAAATATTTTGCCTTCAATTCATACTGACATCGTAGCATGCATGGACTCGACTCATATGACTGGGATTTCCATGAAAAAGATTGTGGGCCGAAAATGGGTGATCACTTTACATTTCTCTTCTGTTTCCCATTTATATTTATATTTTATCTCCTCAATTATAGCATTATGGCCAGGGAAAGACCTAATCTAAAATCTGCACAAAAATATTTTGCCTTCAAATTCATACCGTGATCGTAGCATGCATGGACTCGACTCATATGACTGGGATTTCCATGAAAAAGATTGTGGGCAGAAAATGGGTGATCACTGTACATTTCTCTTCTGTTTTCTATTTCTATTTCTATTTTACCTCCTCAATTTAGCATTATGGACAGGGAACGACCTAATCTAAGATCTGCACAAAAATATTTTGTATTCAAATTCATACCGTGATCGTAGCATGCATGGACTCGACTCATATGACTGGGATTTCCATGAAAAAGATTGTGGGCCGAAAATAGGTGATCACTGTACATTTCTCTTCTGTTTCCTATTTATATTTATATTTTACCTCCTCAATTTAGCATTATGGCCAGGGAAAGACCTAATCTAAAATCTGCACAAAAATATTTTGCCTTCAAATTCATACCGTGATCGTAGCATGCATGGACTCGACGCATATGACTGGGATTTCCATGAAAAAGATTGTGGGCGGAAAATGGGTGATCACTGTACATTTCTCTTCTGTTTTCTATTTCTATTTCTATTTTAACTCCTCAATTTAGCATTATGGACAGGGAACGACCTAATCTAAAATCTGCACAAAAATATTTTGCCTTCAAATTCATACCGTGATCGTAGCATGCATGGATTCGACTCATATGACTGGGATTTCCATGGAAAAGATTGTGGGCGGAAAATGGGTGATCACTGTACATTTCTCTTCTGTTTCCTATTTATATTTCTACTTTACCTCCTCAATTTAGCATTATGGCCAGGGAAAGACCTAATCTAAAATCTGCACTAAAATATTTTGCCTTCAAATTCATACCGTGATCGTAGCATGCATGGACTCGACTCATATGACTGTGATTTCCATGAAAAAGATTGTGGTCCGAAGATGGGTGATCACTGTACATTTCTCTTCTGTTTCCTATTTATATTTATATTTTACCTCCTCAATTTAGCATTATGGACAGGGAAAGACCTAATCTAAAATCTGCACAAAAATATTTTGCCTTCAATTCATACTGACATCGTAGCATGCATGGACTCGACTCATATGACTGGGATTTCCATGAAAAAGATTGTGGGCCGAAAATGGGTGATCACTTTACATTTCTCTTCTGTTTCCCATTTATATTTATATTTTATCTCCTCAATTATAGCATTATGGCCAGGGAAAGACCTAATCTAAAATCTGCACAAAAATATTTTGCCTTCAAATTCATACCGTGATCGTAGCATGCATGGACTCGACTCATATGACTGGGATTTCCATGAAAAAGATTGTGGGCAGAAAATGGGTGATCACTGTACATTTCTCTTCTGTTTTCTATTTCTATTTCTATTTTACCTCCTCAATTTAGCATTATGGACAGGGAACGACCTAATCTAAGATCTGCACAAAAATATTTTGTATTCAAATTCATACCGTGATCGTAGCATGCATGGACTCGACTCATATGACTGGGATTTCCATGAAAAAGATTGTGGGCCGAAAATAGGTGATCACTGTACATTTCTCTTCTGTTTCCTATTTATATTTATATTTTACCTCCTCAATTTAGCATTATGGCCAGGGAAAGACCTACTCTAAAATCTGCACAAAAATATTTTGCCTTCAAATTCATACCGTGATCGTAGCATGCATGGACTCGACGCATATGACTGGGATTTCCATGAAAAAGATTGTGGGCGGAAAATGGGTGATCACTGTACATTTCTCTTCTGTTTCCTATTTCTATTTCTATTTTAACTCCTCAATTTAGCATTATGGACAGGGAACGACCTAATCTAAAATCTGCACAAAAATATTTTGCCTTCAAATTCATACCGTGATCGTAGCATGCATGGATTCGACTCATATGACTGGGATTTCCATGGAAAAGATTGTGGGCGGAAAATGGGTGATCACTGTACATTTCTCTTCTGTTTCCTATTTATATTTCTACTTTACCTCCTCAATTTAGCATTATGGCCAGGGAAAGACCTAATCTAAAATCTGCACAAAAATATTTTGCCTTCAAATTCATACCGTGATCGTAGCATGCATGGACTCGACTCATATGACTGGGATTTCCATGAAAAAGATTGTGGGCGGAAAATGGGTGATCACTGTACATTTCTCTTCTGTTTTCTATTTCTATTTCTATTTTACCTCCTCAATTTAGCATTGTGGACAGGGAACGACCTAATCCAAAATCTGCACAAAAATATTTTGCCTTCAAATTCATACCGTGATCGTAGCATGCATGGATTCGACTCATATGACTGGGATTTCCATGGAAAATATTGTGGGCAGAAAATGGGTGATCACTGTACATTTCTCTTCTGTTTCCTATTCATATTTTTATTTTACCTCCTCAATTTAGCATTATGGACAGGGAAAGACCTAATCTAAAATCTGCACAAAAATATTTTGCCTTCAAATTCATACCGTGATCGTAGCATGCATGGACTAGACTCATATGACCGGGATTTCCATGAAAAAGATTGTGGGCAGAAAATGGGTGATCACTGTACATTTCTCTTGTTTCCTATTCATATTTCTATTTTACCTCCTCAATTTAGCATTATGGACAGGGAAAGACCTAATCTAAAATCTGCACAAAAATATTTTGCCTTCAAATTCATACCGTGATCGTAGCATGCATGGACTCGACTCATATGACTGGGATTTCCATGAAAAAGATTGTGGGCCGAAAATGGGTGATCACTGTACATTTCTCTTCTGTTTTCTATTTCTATTTCTATTTTACCTCCTCAATTTAGCATTATAGACAGGGAACGACCTAATCTAAAATCTGCACAAAAATATTTTGCCTTCAAATTCATACCGTGATCGTAGCATGCATGGACTCGACTCATATGACTGGGATTTCCATGAAAAAGATTGTGGGCAGAAAATGGGTGATCACTGTACATTTCTCTTCTGTTTTCTATTTCTATTTCTATTTTACCTCCTCAATTTAGCATTGTGGACAGGGAACGACCTAATCTAAAATCTGCACAAAAATATTTTGCCTTCAAATTCATACCGTGATCGTAGCATGCATGGACTCGACTCATATGACTGGGATTTCCATGGAAAATATTGTGGGCAGAAAATGGTTGATCACTGTACATTTCTCTTCTGTTTCCTATTGATATTTCTATTTTAACTCCTCAATTTAGCATTATGGACAGGGAAAGACCTAATCTGAAATCTGCACAAAAGTATTTTGCCTTCAAATTCATACCGTGATCGTAGCATGCATTGACTCGACTCATATGACTGGGATTTCCATGAAAAACATTGTGGGCCGAAAATGGGTGATCACTGTACATTTCTCTACTGTTTCCTATTTATATTTCTATTTTACCTCCTCAATTTAGCATTATGGACAGGGAAAGACCTAATCTAAAATCTGCACAAAAATATTTTGCCTTCAAATTCATACCGTGATCGTAGCATGCATGGACTAGACTCATATGACCGGGATTTCCATGAAAAAGATTGCGGGCAGAAAATGGGTGATCACTGTACATTTCTCTTGTTTCCTATTCATATTTCTATTTTACCTCCTCAATTTAGCATTATGGACAGGGAAAGACCTAATCTAAAATCTGCACAAAAATATTTTCCCTTCAAATTCATACTGTGATCGTAGCATGCATTGCCTCGACTCATATGACTGGGATTTCCATGAAAAAGATTGTGGGCCGAAAATTGGTGATCACTGTACATTTCTCTTCTGTTTCCTATTTATATTTATATTTTACCTCCTCAATTTAGCATTATGGACAGGGAAAGACCTAATCTAAAATCTGCACAAATATATTTTGCCTTCAAATTCATACCGTGATCGGAGCATGCATGGACTCGACTCATATGACTGGGATTTCCATGAAAAAGATTGTGGGCGGAAAATGGGTGATCACTGTACATTTCTCTTGTTTCCTATTCATATTTCTATTTTACCTCCTCAATTTAGCATTATGGACAGGGAAAGACCTAATCTAAGATCTGCACAAAAATATTTTGCATTCAAATTCATACCGTGATCGTAGCATGCATGGACTCGACTCATATGACTGGGATTTCCATGAAAAAGATTGTGGGCCGAAAATAGGTGATCACTGTACATTTCTCTTCTGTTTCCTATTTATATTTATATTTTACCTCCTCAATTTAGCATTATGTCCAGGGAAAGACCTAATCTAAAATCTGCACAAAAATATTTTGCCTTCAAATTCATACCGTGATCGTAGCATGCATGGACTCGACTCATATGACTGGGATTTCCATGAAAAAGATTGTGGGCGGAAAATGGGTGATCACTGTACATTTCTCTTCTGTTTTCTATTTCTATTTCTATTTTACCTCCTCAATTTAGCATTATGGACAGGGAACGACCTAATCTAAAATCTGCACAAAAATATTTTCCCTTCAAATTCATACCGTGATCGATGCATGCATGGATTCGACTGATATGACTGGGATTTCCATGAAAGAGATTGTGGGCCGAAAATAGGTGATCACTGTACATTTCTCTTCTGTTTCCTATTTATATTTCTATTTTACCTCCTCAATTTAGCATTATATCCAGGGAAAGACCTAATCTAAAATCTGCACAAAAATATTTTGCCTTCAAATTCATACCGTGATCGTAGCATGCATGGACTTGACTCATATGACTGGGATTTCCATGAAAAAGATTGTGGGCGGAAAATGGGTGATCACTGTACATTTCTCTTGTGTTTTCTATTTCTATTTCTATTTTACCTCCTCAATTTAGCATTATGGACAGGGAACGACCTAATCTAAAATCTGCACAAAAATATTTTGCCTTCAAATTCATACCGTGATCGTAGCATGCATGGATTCGACTCATATGACTGGGATTTCCATGGAAAAGATTGTGGCGGAAAATGGGTGATCACTGTACATTTCTCTTCTGTTTCCTATTGATATTTCTATTTTAACTCCTCAATTTAGCATTATGGACAGGGAAAGACCTAATCTAAAATCTGCACAAAAATATTTTGCCTTCAAATTCATACCGTGATCGTAGCATGCATTGACTCGACTCATATGACTGGGATTTCCATGAAAAAGATAGTGGGCCGAAAATGGGTGATCACTGTACATTTCTCTTCTGTTTCCTATTTATATTTATATTTTACCTCCTCAATTTAGCATTATGGACAGGGAAAGACCTAATCTAAAATCTGCACAAAAATATTTTGCCTTCAAATTCATACTGTGATCGTAGCATGCATGGACTCGAATCATATGACTGGGATTTCCATGAAAAATATTGTGGGCCGAAAATGCGTGATCACTGTCCATTTCTCTTTTGTTTCCTATTTATATTTATATTTATCCTCCTCAATTTAGCATTATGGACAGGGAAAGACCTAATCTAAAATTTGCACAAAAATATTTTGCCTTCAAATTCATACCGTGATCGTAGCATGCAAAGACTCGACTCATATGACAGGGATTTCCATGAAAAAGATTGTGCGCCGAAAATGGGTGATCACTGTACATTTCTGTTCTGTTTCGTATTCATATTTCTATTTTACCTCCTTAATTTAGCATTATGGACAGGGAAAGACCTAATCTAAAATCTGCACAAAAATATTTTGCCTTCAAATTCATACCGTGATCGTAGCATGCATGGACTCGACTCATATGACTGGGATTTCCATGAAAAAGATTGTGGGTCGAAAATAGGTGATCACTGTACATTTCTCTTCTGTTTCCTATTTATATTTCTATTTTACCTCCTCAATTTAGCATTATGGAGAGGGAATGACCTAATCGAAGATCTGTACAAAAATATTTTGCCTTCAAATTCATACCGTGATCGTAGCATGCATGGACTTGACTCATATGACTGGGATTTCTATGAAAAAGATTGTGGGCCCAAAATGCGTGATCACTGTACATTTCTCTTCTGTTTCCTATTTATATTTCTATTTTACCTCCTCAATTTAGCATTATGAACAGGGAATGACCTAATCTAAGATCTGCACAGAAATATTTTTCCTCCAAATTCATACCGTGAACGTAGCATGCATGGACTCGACTCATATGACTGGGATTTCCATGAAAAAGATTGTGGGCCGAAAATGGGTGGTCACTGTACATTTCTCTTCTGTTTCCTATTTATATTTATATTTTACCTCCTCAATTTAGCATTATCGACAGGGAAAGACCAAATCTAAGATCTTTACAAAAATATTTTGCCTTCAAATTCATACCGTGATCGTAGCATGCATGGACTCGACTCATATGACTGGGATTTCCATGAAAAAGATTGTGGGCGGAAAATGCGTGATCACTGTACATTTCTCTTCTGTTTTCTATTTCTATTTCTATTTTACCTCCTCAATTTAGCATTATGGACAGGGAACGACCTAATCTAAAATCTGCACAAAAATATTTTGCCTTCAAATTCATACCGTGATCGTAGCATGCATGGATTCGACTCATATGACTGGGATTTCCATGGAAAAGATTGTGGGCAGAAAATGGGTGATCACTGTACATTTCTCTTCTGTTTCCTATTGATATTTCTATTTTAACTCTTCAATTTAGCATTATGGACAGGGAAAGACCTAATCTAAAATCTGCACAAAAATATTTTGCCTTCAAATTCATACCGTGATCGTAGCATGAATTGACTCGACTCATATGACTGGGATTTCCATGAAAAAGATAGTGGGCCGAAAATGGGTGATCACTGTACATTTCTCTTCTGTTTCCGATTCATATTTATATTTTACCTCCTCAATTTAGCATTATGGACAGGGAAAGACCTAATCTAAAATCTGCACAAAAATATTTTGCCTTCAAATTCATACTGTGATCGTAGCATGCATGGACTCGAATCATATGACTGGGATTTCCATGAAAAAGATTGTGGGCCGAAAATGCGTGATCACTGTCCATTTCTCTTTTGTTTCCTATTTATATTTATATTTTACCTTTTCAATTTAGCATTATGGACAGGGAAAGACCTAATCTAAAATTTGCACAAAAATATTTTGCCTTCAAATTCATACCGTGATCGTAGCATGCATGGACTTGACTCATATGACTGGGATTTCTATGAAAAAGATTGTGGGCCGAAAATGCGTGATCACTGTATATTTCTCTTTTGTTTCCTATTTATATTTCTATTTTACCTCCTCAATTTAGCATTATGGACAAGGAAAGACCTAATCTAAGATCTGCACAAAAATATTTTGCCTTCAAATTTATGCCGTGATCGTAGCATGCATGGACTCATATGACTGGGATTTCCATGAAAAAGATTGTGGGCAGAAAATGGGTGATCACTGTACATTTCTCTTCTGTTTCCTATTTATATTTCTATTCTACCTCCTGAATTTAGCATTATGGACAGGGAAAGACCTAATCTAAAATCGGAACAAAAATATTTTGCCTTCAAATTCATACTGTGATCGTAGCATGCATGGACTCGACTCATATGACTGGGATTTCCATGAAAAAATTGTGGGCCGAAAATGGGTGATCACTGTACATTTCTCTTCTGTTTCCTATTTATATTTATATTTTACCTCCTCAATTTAGCATTATGGATAGGGAAACTCTAATCCAAAATCTGCACAAAAATATTTAGCCTTCAAATTCATACCGTGATCGTAGGATGCATGGACTCGACTCATATGACTGGGATTTCCATGAAAAAGATTGTGGGCCGAAAATGGGTGATCACTGTACATTTCTCTTCTGTTTCCTATTTATATTTATATTTTACCTCCTCAATTTAGCATTATGGACAGAGAAAGACATAATCTAAAATCTGCACAAAAATATTTTGCCTTCAAATTCATACCGTGATCGTAGCATGCATGGACTCGACTCGTATGACTAGGATTTCCATGAAAAAGATTGTGGGCCGAAAATGGGTGATCACTGTACATTTCTCTTCTGTTTCCTATTTATATTTCTATTTTACCTCCGCTATTTAGTATTATGGCCAGGGAAAGACCTCGTCTAAGATCTGCACAAAAATATTTTGCCTTCAAATTCATTCCGTCATCGTAGCATGCATGGACTCATATGACTGGAATTTCCATGAAAAAGATAGTCGGCAGAAAATGGGTGATCACTGTACATTTCTCTTCGGTTTCCTATTTATATTTATATTTTACTTCCTCAATTTAGCATTATGGACAGAGAAAGACATAATCTAAAATCTGCACAAAAATATTTTGCATTCGAATTCATAACGTGATCGTAGCATGCATGGACTCGACTCATATGACTGGGATTTCCATGAAAAAGATTGTGGGCCGAAAATGGGTGATCACTGTACATTTCTCTTCTGTTTCCTATTTATATTTCTATTTTACCTCCTCAATTTAGCATTATAGACAGGGAAAGACCTAATCTAAAATCTGCACATAAATATTTTGCCTTCAAATTCATACCGTGATCGTAGCATGCATGGACTCGACTCATATGACTGGGATTTTCATGAAAAAGATTGTGGGCAGAAAATGGGTGATCACTGTACATTTCTCTTCTGTTTTCTATTTATATTTCTAATTTACCTCCTCAATTTAGCATTATAGACAGGGAAAGACCTAATCTAAAATCTGCACAAAAATATTTTGCCTTCAAATTCTTACCGTGACCGTAGCATGCATGGACTCGACTCATATGACTGGGATTTCCATGAAAAAGATTGTAGGGCGAAATTGGGTGATCACTGTACATTTCTCTTCTGTTTCCTATTTATATTTATATTTTACCTCCTCGATTTAGCATTATGGAGAGGGAAAGACCTAATCTAAGTACTGCACAAAAATATTTTGCCTTCAAATTCATACCGTGATCGTAGCATGGATGGAGTCGACTCATATGACTGGGATTTCCATGAAAAAGATTCTGGGCCGAAAATGGGTTATCACTGTTCATTTCTCTTCTGTTTCCTATTTATATTTCTTTTTTACCTCCTCAATTTAGCATTATGGAGAGGGAAAGACCTAATCTAAGATCTGCACAAAAATATTTTGCCTTCAAATTCATACCGTGATCATAGCATATATGGACTCGACTCATATGACTGGGATTTCCATGAAAAAGATTGTGGGCCGAAAATGGGTGATCACTGTTCATTTCTCTTCTGTTTCCTATTTATATTTCTATTGTACCTCCTCAATTTAGCATTATGGACAGGGAAAGACCTAATCTAAGATCTGCACAAAAATATTTTGCCTTCAAAATCATACCGTGATCGTAGCATGCATGGACTCAACACATATGACTGGGATTTCCATGGAAAAGATTGTGGGCCGAAAATGGGTGATCACTGTACATTTCACTTCTGTTTCCTATTTATATTTATATTTTAACTCCTCAATTTAGCATTATGGATAGGGAAAGACCGAATCTAAAATCTGCACATAAATATTTTGCCTTCAAATTCATACCGTGATCGTAGCATGCATGGACTCGACTCATATGACTGGGATTTCCAGGGAAAAGATTGTGGGCGGAAAATGGGTGATCACTGTACATTTCTCTTCTGTTTCCTATTGATATTACTATTTTAACTCCTCAATTTAGCATTATGGACAGGGAAAGACCTAATCTAAAATCTGCACTAAAATATTTTGCATTCAAATTCATACCGTGATTATAGCATGCATGGACTCAACTCATATGACTGGGATTTCCATGAAAAATAATTTGGGCCGAAAATGGGTGATCACTGTACATTTCTCTTCTGTTTCCTATTTATATTTCTTTTTTACCTCCTCAATTTAGCATTATGGACAGGGAAAGACTTAATCTAAGCACTTCACAAAAATATTTTGCCTTCAAATTCATACCGTGATCGTAGCATGCATGGACTCGACTCATATGACTGGGATTTCCATGAAAAAGATTGTGGGCGGAAAATGGGTGATCACTGTACATTTCTCTTCTGTTTCCTATTTATATTTCTATCTTACCTCCTCAATTTGGCATTATGGCCAGGGAAAGACCTAATCTAAGCTCTGCACAAAAATATTTTGCCTTCAAATTCATACCGTGATCGTAGCATGCATGGACTGGACTCATATGACTAGGATTTCCATGAAAAAGATTGTGGGCCGAAAATGGGTGATCACTGTACATTTCTCTTCTGTTTCCTATTTATATTTCTATTTTACCACCTCAATTTCGCATTATGGACAGGGAAAGACCTAATCTAAGATCTGCACAAAAATATTTTGCCTTCAAATTCATACCGTGATCGTAGTATGCATGGAGACGACTCATATGACTGGGATTTCCATGAAAAAGATTGTGGGCCGATAATGGGTGATCACTGTACATTTCTCTTCTGTTTCCTATTTATATTTATATTTTACCTCCTCAATTTAGTATTATGGCCAGGGAAAGACCTAATCTAAGATCTGCACAAAAATATTTTGCCTTCAAATTCATACCGTGATCGTAGGATGCATGGACTCGACTCATATGACTGGGATTTCCATGAAAAAGATTGTGGGCCGAAAATGGGTGATCCCTGTACATTTCTCTTCTGTTTCCTATTTATATTTATATTTTACCTACTCAATTTAGCATTATGGACAGGGAAAGACCTAATCTAAGTTCTGCACAAAAATATTTTGCCTTCAAATTCATACCGTGATCGTAGCATGCATGGACTCGAGTCATATAACTGGGATTTCCATGAAAAAGATTGTGGGCCAAAAATGGGTGATCACTGTACATTTCTCTTCTGTTTCCTATTTATATTTATATTTTACCTCCTCAATTTAGCATTATGGACAGGGAAAGACCTAATCTAAAATCTGCACATAAATATTTTGCCTTCAAATTCATACCGTGATCGTGGCATGCATGGACTCGACTCATATGACTGGGATTTTCATGAAAAAGATGGTGGGCAGAAAATGGGTGATCACTGTACATTTCTCTTCTGTTTTCTATTTATATTTCTATTTTACCTCCTCAATTTAGCATTATGGACAGGGAAAGACCTAATCTAAAATCTGCACAAAAATATTTTGCCTTCAAATTCTTACCGTGACCGTAGCATGCATGGACTCGACTCATATGACTGGGATTTCCATGAAAAAGATTGTAGGGCGAAATTGGGTGATCACTGTACATTTCTCTTCTGTTTCCTACTTATATTTATATTTTACCTCCTCGATTTAGCATTATGGAGAGGGAAAGACCTAATCTAAGTACTGCACAAAAATATTTTGCCTTCAAATTCATACCGTGATCGTAGCATGGATGGACTCGACTCATATGACTGGGATTTCCATGAAAAAGATTCTGGGCCGAAAATGGGTGATCACTGTTCATTTCTCTTCTGTTTCCTATTTATATTTCTTTTTTACCTCCTCAATTTAGCATTATGGAGAGGGAAAGACCTAATCTAAGATCTGCACAAAAATATTTTGCCTTCAAATTCATACCGTGATCATAGCATGGATGGACTCGACTCATATGACTGGGATTTCCATGAAAAAGATTGTGGGCCGAAAATGGGTGATCACTGTTCATTTCTCTTCTGTTTCCTATTTCTATTTCTATTGTACCTCCTCAATTTAGCATTATGGACAGGGAAAGACCTAATCTAAGATCTGCACAAAAATATTTTGCCTTCAAAATCATACCGTGATCGTAGCATGCATGGACTCAACACATATGACTGGGATTTCCATGGAAAAGATTGTGGGCCGAAATTGGGTGATCACTGTACATTTCACTTCTGTTTCCTATTTATATTTATATTTTACCTCCTCAATTTAGCATTATGGACAGGGAAAGACCTAATCTAAGATCTGCACAAAAATATTTTGCCTTCAAATTCATACCGTGATCGTAGCATGCATGGACTCGACTCATATGACTGGGATTTCCATGAAAAAGATTGTGGGCGGAAAATGGCTGATCACTGTACATTTCTCTTCTGTTTCCTATTGATATTTCTATTTTAACTCCTCAATTTAGCATTATGGACAGGGAAAGACCTAATCTAAAATCTGCACTAAAATATTTTGCATTCAAATTCATACCGTGATTGTAGCGTGCATGGACTCAACTCATATGACTGGGATTTCCATGAAAAATAATTTGGGCCGAAAATGGGTGATCACTGTACATTTCTCTTCTGTTTCCTATTTATATTTCTTTTTTACCTCCTCAATTTAGCATTATGGAGAGGGAAAGACCTAATCTAAGATCTGCACAAAAATATTTTGCCTTCAAATTCATACCGTGATCGTAGCATGGATGGACTCGACTCATATGACTGGGATTTCCATGAAAAAGATTGTGGGCCGAAAATGGGTGATCACTGTTCATTTCTCTTCTGTTTCCTATTTATATTTCTATTGTACCTCCTCAATTTAGCATTATGGACAGGGAAAGACTTAATCTAAGCACTTCACAAAAATATTTTGCCTTCAAATTCATACCGTGATCGTAGCATGCATGGACTCGACTCATATGACTGGGATTTCCATGAAAAAGATTGTGGGCGGAAAATGGGTGATCACTGTACATTTCTCTTCTGTTTCCTATTTATATTTCTATCTTACCTCCTCAATTTGGCATTATGGCCAGGGAAAGACCTAATCTAAGCTCTGCACAAAAATATTTTGCCTTCAAATTCATACCGTGATCGTAGCATGCATGGACTGGACTCATATGACTAGGATTTCCATGAAAAAGATTGTGGGCCGAAAATGGGTGATCACTGTACATTTCTCTTCTGTTTCCTATTTATATTTCTATTTTACCTCCTCAATTTAGCATTATGGACAGGGAAAGACCTAATCTAAGATCTGCACAAAAATATTTTGCCTTCAAATTCATACCGTGATCGTAGTATGCATGGAGACGACTCATATGACTGGGATTTCCATGAAAAAGATTGTGGGCCGATAATGGGTGATCACTGTACATTTCTCTTCTGTTTCCTATTTATATTTCTATTTTACCTCCTCAATTTAGTATTATGGCCAGGGAAAGACCTAATCTAAGATCTGCACAAAAATATTTTGCCTTCAAATTCATTCCGTCATCGTAGCATGCATGGACTCATATGACTGGGATTTCCATGAAAAAGATAGTCGGCAGAAAATGGGTGATCACTGTACATTTCTCTTCGGTTTCCTATTTATATTTATATTTTACTTCCTCAATTTAGCATTATGGACAGAGAAAGACATAATCTAAAATCTGCACAAAAATATTTTGCCTTCAAATTCATACCGTGATCGTAGCATGCATGGACTCGAGTCATATGACTGGGATTTCCATGAAAAAGATTGTGGGCCAAAAATGGGTGATCACTGTACATTTCTCTTCTGTTTCCTATTTATATTTATATTTTACCTCCTCAATTTAGCATTATGGACAGGGAAAGACCTAATCTAAAATCTGCACAAAAATATTTTGCCTTCAAATTCATACCGTGATCGTAGCATGCATGGACTCGACTCATATGACTGGGATTTTCATGAAAAAGATGTTGGGCAGAAAATGGGTGATCACTGTACATTTCTCTTCTGTTTTCTATTCATATTTCTATTTTACCTCCTCAATTTAGCATTATGGACAGGGAAAGACCTAATCTAAAATCTGCACAAAAATATTTTGCCTTCAAATTCTTACCGTGATCGTAGCATGCATGGACTCGACTCATATGACTGGGATTTCCATGAAAAAGATTGTAGGGCGAAATTGGGTGATCACTGTACATTTCTCTTCTGTTTCCTATTTATATTTATATTTTACCTCCTCGATTTAGCATTATGGAGAGGGAAAGACCGAATCTAAAATCTGCACAAAAATATTTTGCCTTCAAATTCATACCGTGATCGTAGCATGCATGGACTCGACTCATATGACTGGGATTTCCAGGGAAAAGATTGTGGGCCGAAAATGGGTGATCACTGTACATTTCTCTTCTGTTTCCTATTGATATTTCTATTTTAACTCCTCAATTTAGCATTATGGACAGGGAAAGACCTAATCTAAAATCTGCACTAAAATATTTTGCATTCAAATTCATACCGTGATTGTAGCATGCATGGACTCAACTCATATGACTGGGATTTCCATGAAAAATAATTTGGGCCGAAAATGGGTGATCACTGTACATTTCTCTTCTGTTTCCTATTTATATTTCTTTTTTACCTCCTCAATTTAGCATTATGGAGAGGGAAAGACCTAATCTAAGATCTGCACAAAAATATTTTGCCTTCAAATTCATACCGTGATCGTAGCATGGATGGACTCGACTCATATGACTGGGATTTCCATGAAAAAGATTGTGGGCCGAAAATGGGTGATCACTGTTCATTTCTCTTCTGTTTCCTATTTATATTTCTATTGTACCTCCTCAATTTAGCATTATGGACAGGGAAAGACTTAATCTAAGCACTTCACAAAAATATTTTGCCTTCAAATTCATACCGTGATCGTAGCATGCATGGACTCGACTCATATGACTGGGATTTCCATGAAAAAGATTGTGGGCGGAAAATGGGTGATCACTGTACATTTCTCTTCTGTTTCCTATTTATATTTCTATCTTACCTCCTCAATTTGGCATTATGGCCAGGGAAAGACCTAATCTAAGCTCTGCACAAAAATATTTTGCCTTCAAATTCATACCGTGATCGTAGCATGCATGGACTGGACTCATATGACTAGGATTTCCATGAAAAAGATTGTGGGCCGAAAATGGGTGATCACTGTACATTTCTCTTCTGTTTCCTATTTATATTTCTATTTTACCTCCTCAATTTAGCATTATGGACAGGGAAAGACCTAATCTAAGATCTGCACAAAAATATTTTGCCTTCAAATTCATACCGTGATCGTAGTATGCATGGAGACGACTCATATGACTGGGATTTCCATGAAAAAGATTGTGGGCCGATAATGGGTGATCACTGTACATTTCTCTTCTGTTTCCTATTTATATTTCTATTTTACCTCCTCAATTTAGTATTATGGCCAGGGAAAGACCTAATCTAAGATCTGCACAAAAATATTTTGCCTTCAAATTCATTCCGTCATCGTAGCATGCATGGACTCATATGACTGGGATTTCCATGAAAAAGATAGTCGGCAGAAAATGGGTGATCACTGTACATTTCTCTTCGGTTTCCTATTTATATTTATATTTTACTTCCTCAATTTAGCATTATGGACAGAGAAAGACATAATCTAAAATCTGCACAAAAATATTTTGCCTTCAAATTCATACCGTGATCGTAGCATGCATGGACTCGAGTCATATGACTGGGATTTCCATGAAAAAGATTGTGGGCCAAAAATGGGTGATCACTGTACATTTCTCTTCTGTTTCCTATTTATATTTATATTTTACCTCCTCAATTTAGCATTATGGACAGGGAAAGACCTAATCTAAAATCTGCACAAAAATATTTTGCCTTCAAATTCATACCGTGATCGTAGCATGCATGGACTCGACTCATATGACTGGGATTTTCATGAAAAAGATGTTGGGCAGAAAATGGGTGATCACTGTACATTTCTCTTCTGTTTTCTATTCATATTTCTATTTTACCTCCTCAATTTAGCATTATGGACAGGGAAAGACCTAATCTAAAATCTGCACAAAAATATTTTGCCTTCAAATTCTTACCGTGATCGTAGCATGCATGGACTCGACTCATATGACTGGGATTTCCATGAAAAAGATTGTAGGGCGAAATTGGGTGATCACTGTACATTTCTCTTCTGTTTCCTATTTATATTTATATTTTACCTCCTCGATTTAGCATTATGGAGAGGGAAAGACCGAATCTAAAATCTGCACAAAAATATTTTGCCTTCAAATTCATACCGTGATCGTAGCATGCATGGACTCGACTCATATGACTGGGATTTCCAGGGAAAAGATTGTGGGCCGAAAATGGGTGATCACTGTACATTTCTCTTCTGTTTCCTATTGATATTTCTATTTTAACTCCTCAATTTAGCATTATGGACAGGGAAAGACCTAATCTAAAATCTGCACTAAAATATTTTGCATTCAAATTCATACCGTGATTGTAGCATGCATGGACTCAACTCATATGACTGGGATTTCCATGAAAAATAATTTGGGCCGAAAATGGGTGATCACTGTACATTTCTCTTCTGTTTCCTATTTATATTTTTTTTTTACCTCCTCAATTTAGCATTATGGAGAGGGAAAGACCTAATCTAAGATCTGCACAAAAATATTTTGCCTTCAAATTCATACCGTGATCATAGCATGGATGGACTCGACTCATATGACTGGGATTTCCATGAAAAAGATTGTGGGCCGAAAATGGGTGATCACTGTTCATTTCTCTTCTGTTTCCTATTTATATTTCTATTGTACCTCCTCAATTTAGCATTATGGACAGGGAAAGACCTAATCTAAGATCTGCACAAAAATATTTTGCCTTCAAAATCATACCGTGATCGTAGCATGCATGGACTCGACCCATATGACTAGGATTTCCATGAAAAAGATTGTGTGCCGAAAATGGGTGATCACTGTACATTTCTCTTCTGTTTCCTATTTATATTTATATTTTACCTCCTGAATTTAGCATTATGGACAGGGAAAGACCGAATCTAAAATCTGCACAAAAATATTTTGCCTTCAAATTCATACCGTGATCGTAGCATGCATGGACTCGACTCATCTGACTGGGATGTCCATGGAAAAGATTGTGGGCAGAAAATGGGTGATCACTGTACATTTCTCTTCTGTTTCCTATTGATATTTCTATTTTAACTCCTCAATTTAGCATTATGGACAGGGAAAGACCTAATCTAAAATCTGCACAAAAATATTTTGCCTTCAAAATCATACCGTGATCGTAGCATGCATGGACTCAACACATATGACTGGGATTTCCATGAAAAAGATTGTGGGCCGAAAATGGGTGATCACTGTACATTTCTCTTCTGTTTCCTATTTATATTTATATTTTACCTCCTCAATTTAGCATTATGGACAGGGAAAGACCTAATCTAAGATCTGCACAAAAATATTTTGCTTTCAAATTCATACCGTGATCGTAGCATGCATGGACTCGACTCATATGACTGGGATTTCCATGAAAAAGATTGTGGGCGGAAAATGGGGGATCACTGTACATTTCTCTTCTGTTTCCTATTTATATTTATATTTTAATTCCTCAATTTAGCATTATGGATAGGGAAAGACCGAATCTAAAATCTGCACAAAAATATTTTGCCTGCAAATTCATACCGTGATCGTAGCATGCATGGACTTGACTCATATGACTGGGATTTCCATGAAAAAGATTGTGGGCGGAAAATGGGTGATCACTGTACATTTCTCTTCTGTTTCCTATTTATATTTCTATTTTACCTCCTCAATTTAGCATTATGGACAGGGAAAGACCTAATCTAAGATCTGCACAAAAATATTTTGCCCTCAAATTCATACCGTGATCGTAGCATGCATGGACTCGACTCATATACCTGGGATTTCCATGAAAAACTTTGGGGGCCTAAAATGTGTGATCACTGTACATTTCTCTTCTGTTTCCTATTTATATTTCTATTTTACCTCCTCAATTTAGCATTATGGACAGGGAAAGACCTAATCTAAGATCTGCACAAAAATTTTTTGCCTTCAAATTCATACCGTGATCGCAGCATACATGTACTGGACTCATATGACTGGTATTTCCATAAAAAAGATTGTGGGCCGACAATGGGTGATCACTGTACATTTCTCTTCTGTTTCCTATTTATATTTCTATTGTACCTCCTCAATTTAGCATTATGGACAGGGAAAGACCTAATCTAATATCTGCACAAAAATATTTTGCCTTCAAATTCATACCGTGATCGTAGCATGCATGTACTCGACTCATATGACTGGGATTTCCATGAAAAAGATTGTGGGCCGAAAATGGGTGATCACTGTACATTTCCCTTCTGTTTCCTATTGATATTTATATATTAACTCCTCAATTTAGCATTATGGACAGGGAAATACCGAATCTAAAATCCGCACAAAAATATTTTGCCTTCAAATTCATACCGTGATCGTAGCATGCATTGACTCGACTCATATGACTGGGATTTCCATGAAAAAGATTGTGGGCCGAAAATGGGTGATCACTGTGCATTTCTCTTCTGTTTCCTATTTATATTTCTATTTTACCTCCTCAATTTAGCATTATGGACAGGGAAAGACCTAATCAAAATCTGCACAAAAATATTTTGCCTTCAAAATCATACCGTGATCGTAGCATGCATGGACTCAACACATATGACTGGGATTTCCATGAAAAAGTTTGTGGGCCGAAAATGGGTGATCACTGTACATTTCTCTTCTGTTTCCTATTTATATTTATATTTTACCTCCTCAATTTAGCATTATGGACAGGTAAAGACCTAATCTAATATCTGCACAAAAATATTTTGCCTTCAAATTCATACCGTGATCGTAGCATGCATGGACTCGACTCATATGACTGGGATTTCCATGAAAAAGATTGTGGGCCGAAAATGGGTGATCACTGTACATTTCTCTTCTATTTCCTATTTATATTTCTATTTAACAACTCAATTTAGCATTATGGACAGGGAAAGACCTAATCTAAGATCTGCATAAAAATATTTCCCTTCAAATTCATACTGTGATCGTAGCATGTATGTACTCGACTCATATGACTGGGATTTCCATGAAAAAGATTGTGGGCCGAAAATGGGTGATCACTGTACATTTCTCTTCTGTTTCCTATTTATATTTCTATTTTACATTGTCAATTTAGCATTATGGACAGGGAAAGAACTAATCTAAGATCTGCACAAAAATATTTTGCCTTCAAATTCATACCGTGATCGTAGCATGCATGGACTCGACTCATATGACTGGGATTTCCATGAAAAAGATTGTGGGCCGAAAATGGGTGATCACTGTACATTTCTCTTCTGTTTACTATTTAAATTTATATTTTACCTCCTCAATTTAGCATTATGCACAGGGAAAGACCTAATCTAAAATCTGCACAAAAATATTTTGCCTTCAATTTCATACCGTGATCGTACCATGCATGGATTCGACTCATATGACTGGGATTTCCATGAAAAAGATTGTGGGCCGGAAATGGGTGATCACTGTACATTTCTCTTCTGTTTCCTATTTATATTTATATATTAACTCCTCAATTTAGCATTATGGACAGGGAAATACCGAATCTAAAATCCGCACAAAAATATTTTGCCTTCAAATTCATACCGTGATCGTAGCATGCATGGACTCGACTCATATGACTGGGATTTCCATGGAAAAGATTGTGGGCGGAAAATGGGTGATCACTGTACATTTCTCTTCTGTTTCCTATTTATATTTATATTTTACCTTCTCAATTTAGCATTATGGACAGGGAAAGACCTAATCTAAGATCTACACAAAAATATTTTGCCCTCAAATTCATACCGTGATCGTAGCATGCATGGACTCGACTCATATACCTGGGATTTCCATGAAAAACTTTGTGGGCCTAAAATGGGTGATCACTGTACATTTCTCTTCTGTTTCCTATTTATATTTCTATTTTACCTCCTCAATTTAGCATTATGGACAGGGAAAGACCTAATCTAATATCTGCACAAAAATATTTGGCCTTCAAATTCATACCGTGATCGTAGCATGCATGGACTCGACTCATATGACTGGGATTTCCATGAAAAAGATTGTGGGCCGAAAATGGGTGATCACTGTACATTTCTCTTCTATTTCCTATTTATATTTCTGTTTTACCAACTCAATTTAGCATTATGGACAGGGAAAGACATAATCTAAGGTCTGCATGAAAATATTTTCCCTTCAAATTCATACCGTGATCGTAGCATGCATGGACTCGACTCATATGACTGGGATTTCCATGAAAAAGATTGTGGGCCGAAAATGGATGATCACTGTACATTTCTCTTCGGTTTACTATTTATATTTATATTTTACCTCCTCAATTTAGCATTATGCACAGGGAAAGACCTAATCTGAAAACTGCACAAAAATATTTTGCCTTCAATTTCATACCGTGATCGTAGCATGCATGGACTCGACTCATATGACTGGGATTTCCATGAAAAAGATTGTGGGCCGAAAATGGGTGATCACTGCACATTTCTCTTCTGTTTCCTATTTATATTTCTTTTTTACCTCCTCAATTTAGCATTATAGAGAGGGAAAGACCTAATCTAAGATCTGCACAAAAATATTTTGCCTTCAAATTCATACCGTGATCGTAGCATGGATGGACTCGACTCATATGACTGGGATTTCCATGAAAAAGATTGTGGGCCGAAAATGGGTGATCACTGTACATTTCTCTTCTGTTTCCTATTTATATTTATATATTAACTCCTCAATTTAGCATTATGGACAGGGAAAGAACGAATCTAAAATCCGCACAAAAATATTTTGCCTTCAAATTCATACCGTGATCGTAGCATGCATGGACTCGACTCATATGACTGGGATTTCCATGAAAGAGATTGTGGGCCGAAAATGGGTGATCACTGTACATTTCTCTTCTGTTTCCTATTTATATTTCTTTTTTACCTCCTCAATTTAGCATTATGGAGAGGGAAAGACCTAATCTAAGATCTGCACAAAAATATTTTGCCTTCAAATTCATACCGTGATCATAGCATGCATGGACTCGACTCATATGACTGGGATTTCCGTGAAAAAGATTGTGGGCCGAAAATGGGTGATCACTGTTCATTTCTCTTCTGTTTCCTATTTATATTTCTATTGTACCTCCTCAATTTAGCATTATGGACAGGGAAAGACCTAATCTAAGATCTGCACAAAAATATTTTGCCTTCAAAATCATACCGTGATCGTAGCATGCATGGACTCGACCCATATGACTAGGATTTCCATGAAAAAGATTGTGTGCCGAAAATGGGTGATCACTGTACATTTCTCTTCTGTTTCCTATTTATATTTATATTTTACCTCCTGAATTTAGCATTATGGACAGGGAAAGACCGAATCTAAAATCTGCACAAAAATATTTTGCCTTCAAATTCATACCGTGATCGTAGCATGCATGGACTCGACTCATCTGACTGGGATGTCCATGGAAAAGATTGTGGGCGGAAAATGGGTGATCACTGTACATTTCTCTTCTGTTTCCTATTGATATTTCTATTTTAACTCCTCAATTTAGCATTATGGACAGGGAAAGACCTAATCTAAAATCTGCACAAAAATATTTTGCCTTCAAAATCATACCGTGATCGTAGCATGCATGGACTCAACACATATGACTGGGATTTCCATGAAAAAGATTGTGGGCCGAAAATGGGTGATCACTGTACATTTCTCTTCTGTTTCCTATTTATATTTATATTTTACCTCCTCAATTTAGCATTATGGACAGGGAAAGACCTAATCTAAGATCTGCACAAAAATATTTTGCTTTCAAATTCATACCGTGATCGTAGCATGCATGGACTCGACTCATATGACTGGGATTTCCATGAAAAAGATTGTGGGCGGAAAATGGGGGATCACTGTACATTTCTCTTCTGTTTCCTATTTATATTTATATTTTAATTCCTCAATTTAGCATTATGGATAGGGAAAGACCGAATCTAAAATCTGCACAAAAATATTTTGCCTGCAAATTCATACCGTGATCGTAGCATGCATGGACTTGACTCATATGACTGGGATTTCCATGAAAAAGATTGTGGGCGGAAAATGGGTGATCACTGTACATTTCTCTTCTGTTTCCTATTTATATTTCTATTTTACCTCCTCAATTTAGCATTATGGACAGGGAAAGACCTAATCTAAGATCTGCACAAAAATATTTTGCCCTCAAATTCATACCGTGATCGTAGCATGCATGGACTCGACTCATATACCTGGGATTTCCATGAAAAACTTTGGGGGCCTAAAATGTGTGATCACTGTACATTTCTCTTCTGTTTCCTATTTATATTTCTATTTTACCTCCTCAATTTAGCATTATGGACAGGGAAAGACCTAATCTAAGATCTGCACAAAAATTTTTTGCCTTCAAATTCATACCGTGATCGCAGCATACATGTACTGGACTCATATGACTGGTATTTCCATAAAAAAGATTGTGGGCCGACAATGGGTGATCACTGTACATTTCTCTTCTGTTTCCTATTTATATTTCTATTGTACCTCCTCAATTTAGCATTATGGACAGGGAAAGACCTAATCTAATATCTGCACAAAAATATTTTGCCTTCAAATTCATACCGTGATCGTAGCATGCATGTACTCGACTCATATGACTGGGATTTCCATGAAAAAGATTGTGGGCCGAAAATGGGTGATCACTGTACATTTCCCTTCTGTTTCCTATTGATATTTATATATTAACTCCTCAATTTAGCATTATGGACAGGGAAATACCGAATCTAAAATCCGCACAAAAATATTTTGCCTTCAAATTCATACCGTGATCGTAGCATGCATTGACTCGACTCATATGACTGGGATTTCCATGAAAAAGATTGTGGGCCGAAAATGGGTGATCACTGTGCATTTCTCTTCTGTTTCCTATTTATATTTCTATTTTACCTCCTCAATTTAGCATTATGGACAGGGAAAGACCTAATCAAAATCTGCACAAAAATATTTTGCCTTCAAAATCATACCGTGATCGTAGCATGCATGGACTCAACACATATGACTGGGATTTCCATGAAAAAGTTTGTGGGCCGAAAATGGGTGATCACTGTACATTTCTCTTCTGTTTCCTATTTATATTTATATTTTACCTCCTCAATTTAGCATTATGGACAGGTAAAGACCTAATCTAATATCTGCACAAAAATATTTTGCCTTCAAATTCATACCGTGATCGTAGCATGCATGGACTCGACTCATATGACTGGGATTTCCATGAAAAAGATTGTGGGCCGAAAATGGGTGATCACTGTACATTTCTCTTCTATTTCCTATTTATATTTCTATTTAACAACTCAATTTAGCATTATGGACAGGGAAAGACCTAATCTAAGATCTGCATAAAAATATTTCCCTTCAAATTCATACTGTGATCGTAGCATGTATGTACTCGACTCATATGACTGGGATTTCCATGAAAAAGATTGTGGGCCGAAAATGGGTGATCACTGTACATTTCTCTTCTGTTTCCTATTTATATTTCTATTTTACATTGTCAATTTAGCATTATGGACAGGGAAAGAACTAATCTAAGATCTGCACAAAAATATTTTGCCTTCAAATTCATACCGTGATCGTAGCATGCATGGACTCGACTCATATGACTGGGATTTCCATGAAAAAGATTGTGGGCCGAAAATGGGTGATCACTGTACATTTCTCTTCTGTTTACTATTTAAATTTATATTTTACCTCCTCAATTTAGCATTATGCACAGGGAAAGACCTAATCTAAAATCTGCACAAAAATATTTTGCCTTCAATTTCATACCGTGATCGTACCATGCATGGATTCGACTCATATGACTGGGATTTCCATGAAAAAGATTGTGGGCCGGAAATGGGTGATCACTGTACATTTCTCTTCTGTTTCCTATTTATATTTATATATTAACTCCTCAATTTAGCATTATGGACAGGGAAATACCGAATCTAAAATCCGCACAAAAATATTTTGCCTTCAAATTCATACCGTGATCGTAGCATGCATGGACTCGACTCATATGACTGGGATTTCCATGGAAAAGATTGTGGGCGGAAAATGGGTGATCACTGTACATTTCTCTTCTGTTTCCTATTTATATTTATATTTTACCTTCTCAATTTAGCATTATGGACAGGGAAAGACCTAATCTAAGATCTACACAAAAATATTTTGCCCTCAAATTCATACCGTGATCGTAGCATGCATGGACTCGACTCATATACCTGGGATTTCCATGAAAAACTTTGTGGGCCTAAAATGGGTGATCACTGTACATTTCTCTTCTGTTTCCTATTTATATTTCTATTTTACCTCCTCAATTTAGCATTATGGACAGGGAAAGACCTAATCTAATATCTGCACAAAAATATTTGGCCTTCAAATTCATACCGTGATCGTAGCATGCATGGACTCGACTCATATGACTGGGATTTCCATGAAAAAGATTGTGGGCCGAAAATGGGTGATCACTGTACATTTCACTTCTATTTCCTATTTATATTTCTGTTTTACCAACTCAATTTAGCATTATGGACAGGGAAAGACATAATCTAAGGTCTGCATGAAAATATTTTCCCTTCAAATTCATACCGTGATCGTAGCATGCATGGACTCGACTCATATGACTGGGATTTCCATGAAAAAGATTGTGGGCCGAAAATGGATGATCACTGTACATTTCTCTTCGGTTTACTATTTATATTTATATTTTACCTCCTCAATTTAGCATTATGCACAGGGAAAGACCTAATCTGAAAACTGCACAAAAATATTTTGCCTTCAATTTCATACCGTGATCGTAGCATGCATGGACTCGACTCATATGACTGGGATTTCCATGAAAAAGATTGTGGGCCGAAAATGGGTGATCACTGCACATTTCTCTTCTGTTTCCTATTTATATTTCTTTTTTACCTCCTCAATTTAGCATTATAGAGAGGGAAAGACCTAATCTAAGATCTGCACAAAAATATTTTGCCTTCAAATTCATACCGTGATCGTAGCATGGATGGACTCGACTCATATGACTGGGATTTCCATGAAAAAGATTGTGGGCCGAAAATGGGTGATCACTGTACATTTCTCTTCTGTTTCCTATTTATATTTATATATTAACTCCTCAATTTAGCATTATGGACAGGGAAAGAACGAATCTAAAATCCGCACAAAAATATTTTGCCTTCAAATTCATACCGTGATCGTAGCATGCATGGACTCGACTCATATGACTGGGATTTCCATGAAAGAGATTGTGGGCCGAAAATGGGTGATCACTGTACATTTCTCTTCTGTTTCCTATTTATATTTCTTTTTTACCTCCTCAATTTAGCATTATGGAGAGGGAAAGACCTAATCTAAGATCTGCACAAAAATATTTTGCCTTCAAATTCATACCGTGATCATAGCATGCATGGACTCGACTCATATGACTGGGATTTCCGTGAAAAAGATTGTGGGCCGAAAATGGGTGATCACTGTTCATTTCTCTTCTGTTTCCTATTTATATTTCTATTGTACCTCCTCAATTTAGCATTATGGACAGGGAAACACCTAATTTAAGATCTGCACAAAAATATTTTGCCTTCAAAATCATACCGTGATCGTAGCATGCATGGACTCGACACATATGACTGGGATTTCCATGAAAAAGATTGTGGGCCAAAAATGGGTGATCACTGTACATTTCTCTTCTGTTTCCTATTTATATTTATATTTTACCTCCTCAATTTAGCATTATGGACAGGGAAAGACCTAATCTAAGATCTGCACAAAAATATTTTGCCTTCAAATTCATACCGTGATCGTAGCATGCATGGACTCGACTCATATGACTGGGATTTCCATGAAAAAGATTGTGGGCCGAAAATGGGTGATCACTGTACATTTCTCTTCTGTTTCCTATTTATATTTATATTTTAACTCCTCAATTTAGCATTATGGACAGGGAAAGACCGAATCTAAAATCTGCACAAAAATATTTTGCCTTCAAATTCATACCGTGATCGTAGCATGCATGGACTCGACTCATATGACTGGGATTTCCAGGGAAAAGATTGTGGCCGGAAAATGGGTGATCACTGTACATTTCTCTTCTGTTTCCTATTGATATTTCTATTGTACCTCCTCAATTTAGCATTATGGACAGGGAAAGACCTAATCTAAAATCTGCACTAAAATATTTTAAATTCAAATTCATACCGTGATTGTAGCATGCATGGACTCGACTCATATGACTGGGATTTCCATGAAAAATATTGTGGGCCGAAAATGGGTGATCACTGTACATTTCTCTTCTGTTTTCTATTTATATTTCTTTTTTACCTCCTCAATTTAGCATTATGGAGAGGGAAAGACCTAATCTAAGATCTGCACAAAAATATTTTGCCTTCAAATTCATACCGTGATCGTAGCATGGATGGACTCGACTCATATGACTGGGATTTCCATGAAAAAGTTTGTGGGCCGAAAATGGGTGATCACTGTTCATTTCTCTTCTGTTTCCTATTCATATTTCTATTGTACCTCCTCAATTTAGCATTATGGACAGGGAAAGACCTAATCTAAGATCTGCACAAAAATATTTTGCCTTCAAAATCATACCGTGATCGTAGCATGCATGGACTCGACACATATGACTGGGATTTCCATGAAAAAGATTGTGGGCCGAAAATGGGTGATCACTGTACATTTCTCTTCTGTTTCCTATTTATATTTATATTTTACCTCCTCAATTTAGCATTATGGACAGGGAAAGACCTAATCTGAAATCTGCACAAAAATATTTTGCCTTCAAATTCATACCGTGATCGTAGAATGCATGGACTCGACTCATATGACTGGGATTTGAATGAAAAAGATTGTGTGCTGAAAATGGGTGATCACTGTACATTTCTCTTCTGTTTCCTATTCATATTTATATTTAACTTCCTCAATTTAGCATTATGGCCAGGGAAAGACCTAATCAAATTTCTGCACATAAATATTTTGCCTTCAAATTCATACCGTGATCGTCGCATGCATGGACTCGACTCATATGACTGGGATTTCCAAGAAAAAGATTGTGGGCCGAAATCGGATGATCACTGTACATTTCTCTTCTGTTTCCTATTTATATTTATATTTTACCTCCTCAATTGAGCATTATGGCCAGGGAAAGACCTAATCTAAAATCTGCACAAAAATATTATGCCTTCAAATTCATACCGTCATCGTAGCATGCATGGACTCGACTCATATGACTGGGATTTCAATGAAAAAGATTGTAGGCGTAAAATGGGTGATCACTGTACATTTCTCTTCTGTTTCCTATTTATATTTATATTTTATCTCCTCAATTTAGCATTATGGACAGGGAAAGACCGAATCTAAAATCTGCACAAAAATATTTTGCCTTCAAAATCATACCGTGATCGTAGCATGCATGGACTCGACACATATGACTGGGATTTCCATGAAAAAGATTGTGGGCCGACAATGGGTGATCACTGTACATTTCTCTTCTGTTTCCTATTTATATTTATATTTTACCTCCTCAATTGAGCATTATGGCCAGGGAAAGACTTAATCTAAGGTCTTCACAAAAATATTTTGCCTTCAAATTCATACCGTGATCGTAGCATGCATGGACTCGACTCATATGACTGGGATTTCCATGAAAAAGATTGTGGGCAGAAATTGGGTGATCACTGTACATTTCTCTTCTGTTTCCTATTTATATTTATATTTTAACTCCTCAATTTAGCATTATGGACAGGGAAAGACCTAATCTAAGATCTGCACAAAAATATTTTGCCCTCAAATTCATACCGTGATCGTAGCATGCATGGACTCGACTCATATACCTGGGATTTCCATGAAAAACTTTGGGGGCCTAAAATGTGTGATCACTGTACATTTCTCTTCTGTTTCCTATTTATATTTCTATTTTACCTCCTCAATTTAGCATTATGGACAGGGAAAGACCTAATCTAAGATCTGCACAAAAATTTTTTGCCTTCAAATTCATACCGTGATCGCAGCATACATGTACTGGACTCATATGACTGGTATTTCCATAAAAAAGATTGTGGGCCGAAAATGGGTGATCACTGTACATTTCTCTTCTGTTTCCTATTTATATTTCTATTGTACCTCCTCAATTTAGCATTATGGACAGGGAAAGACCTAATCTAATATCTGCACAAAAATATTTTGCCTTCAAATTCATACCGTGATCGTAGCATGCATGGACTCGACTCATATGACTGGGATTTCCATGAAAAAGATTGTGGGCCGAAAATGGGTGATCACTGTACATTTCTCTTCTATTTCCTATTTATATTTCTATTTAACAACTCAATTTAGCATTATGGACAGGGAAAGACCTAATCTAAGATCTGCATAAAAATATTTCCCTTCAAATTCATACCGTGATCGTAGCATGCATGTACTCGACTCATATGACTGGGATTTCCATGAAAAAGATTGTGGGCCGAAAATGGGTGATCACTGTACATTTCTCTTCTGTTTCCTATTGATATTTATATATTAACTCCTCAATTTAGCATTATGGACAGGGAAATACCGAATCTAAAATCCGCACAAAAATATTTTGCCTTCAAATTCATACCGTGATCGTAGCATGCATTGACTCGACTCATATGACTGGGATTTCCATGAAAAAGATTGTGGGCCGAAAATGGGTGATCACTGTGCATTTCTCTTCTGTTTCCTATTTATATTTCTATTTTACCTCCTCAATTTAGCATTATGGACAGGGAAAGACCTAATCAAAATCTGCACAAAAATATTTTGCCTTCAAAATCATACCGTGATCGTAGCATGCATGGACTCAACACATATGACTGGGATTTCCATGAAAAAGTTTGTGGGCCGAAAATGGGTGATCACTGTACATTTCTCTTCTGTTTCCTATTTATATTTATATTTTACCTCCTCAATTTAGCATTATGGACAGGTAAAGACCTAATCTAATATCTGCACAAAAATATTTTGCCTTCAAATTCATACCGTGATCGTAGCATGCATGGACTCGACTCATATGACTGGGATTTCCATGAAAAAGATTGTGGGCCGAAAATGGGTGATCACTGTACATTTCTCTTCTATTTCCTATTTATATTTCTATTTAACAACTCAATTTAGCATTATGGACAGGGAAAGACCTAATCTAAGATCTGCATAAAAATATTTCCCTTCAAATTCATACTGTGATCGTAGCATGCATGTACTCGACTCATATGACTGGGATTTCCATGAAAAAGATTGTGGGCCGAAAATGGGTGATCACTGTACATTTCTCTTCTGTTTCCTATTTATATTTCTATTTTACATTGTCAATTTAGCATTATGGACAGGGAAAGAACTAATCTAAGATCTGCACAAAAATATTTTGCCTTCAAATTCATACCGTGATCGTAGCATGCATGGACTCGACTCATATGACTGGGATTTCCATGAAAAAGATTGTGGGCCGAAAATGGGTGATCACTGTACATTTCTCTTCTGTTTACTATTTAAATTTATATTTTACCTCCTCAATTTAGCATTATGCACAGGGAAAGACCTAATCTAAAATCTGCACAAAAATATTTTGCCTTCAATTTCATACCGTGATCGTAGCATGCATGGATTCGACTCATATGACTGGGATTTCCATGAAAAAGATTGTGGGCCGGAAATGGGTGATCACTGTACATTTCTCTTCTGTTTCCTATTTATATTTATATATTAACTCCTCAATTTAGCATTATGGACAGGGAAATACCGAATCTAAAATCCGCACAAAAATATTTTGCCTTCAAATTCATACCGTGATCGTAGCATGCATGGACTCGACTCATATGACTGGGATTTCCATGGAAAAGATTGTGGGCGGAAAATGGGTGATCACTGTACATTTCTCTTCTGTTTCCTATTTATATTTATATTTTACCTTCTCAATTTAGCATTATGGACAGGGAAAGACCTAATCTAAGATCTACACAAAAATATTTTGCCCTCAAATTCATACCGTGATCGTAGCATGCATGGACTCGACTCATATACCTGGGATTTCCATGAAAAACTTTGTGGGCCTAAAATGGGTGATCACTGTACATTTCTCTTCTGTTTCCTATTTATATTTCTATTTTACCTCCTCAATTTAGCATTATGGACAGGGAAAGACCTAATCTAATATCTGCACAAAAATATTTGGCCTTCAAATTCATACCGTGATCGTAGCATGCATGGACTCGACTCATATGACTGGGATTTCCATGAAAAAGATTGTGGGCCGAAAATGGGTGATCACTGTACATTTCTCTTCTATTTCCTATTTATATTTCTATTTTACCAACTCAATTTAGCATTATGGACAGGGAAAGACATAATCTAAGGTCTGCATGAAAATATTTTCCCTTCAAATTCATACCGTGATCGTAGCATGCATGGACTCGACTCATATGACTGGGATTTCCATGAAAAAGATTGTGGGCCGAAAATGGATGATCACTGTACATTTCTCTTCGGTTTACTATTTATATTTATATTTTACCTCCTCAATTTAGCATTATGCACAGGGAAAGACCTAATCTGAAAACTGCACAAAAATATTTTGCCTTCAATTTCATACCGTGATCGTAGCATGCATGGACTCGACTCATATGACTGGGATTTCCATGAAAAAGATTGTGGGCCGAAAATGGGTGATCACTGCACATTTCTCTTCTGTTTCCTATTTATATTTCTTTTTTACCTCCTCAATTTAGCATTATAGAGAGGGAAAGACCTAATCTAAGATCTGCACAAAAATATTTTGCCTTCAAATTCATACCGTGATCGTAGCATGGATGGACTCGACTCATATGACTGGGATTTCCATGAAAAAGATTGTGGGCCGAAAATGGGTGATCACTGTACATTTCTCTTCTGTTTCCTATTTATATTTATATATTAACTCCTCAATTTAGCATTATGGACAGGGAAAGAACGAATCTAAAATCCGCACAAAAATATTTTGCCTTCAAATTCATACCGTGATCGTAGCATGCATGGACTCGACTCATATGACTGGGATTTCCATGAAAGAGATTGTGGGCCGAAAATGGGTGATCACTGTACATTTCTCTTCTGTTTCCTATTTATATTTCTTTTTTACCTCCTCAATTTAGCATTATGGAGAGGGAAAGACCTAATCTAAGATCTGCACAAAAATATTTTGCCTTCAAATTCATACCGTGATCATAGCATGCATGGACTCGACTCATATGACTGGGATTTCCGTGAAAAAGATTGTGGGCCGAAAATGGGTGATCACTGTTCATTTCTCTTCTGTTTCCTATTTATATTTCTATTGTACCTCCTCAATTTAGCATTATGGACAGGGAAACACCTAATTTAAGATCTGCACAAAAATATTTTGCCTTCAAAATCATACCGTGATCGTAGCATGCATGGACTCGACACATATGACTGGGATTTCCATGAAAAAGATTGTGGGCCAAAAATGGGTGATCACTGTACATTTCTCTTCTGTTTCCTATTTATATTTATATTTTACCTCCTCAATTTAGCATTATGTACAGGGAAAGACCTAATCTAAGATCTGCACAAAAATATTTTGCCTTCAAATTCATACCGTGATCGTAGCATGCATGGACTCGACTCATATGACTGGGATTTCCATGAAAAAGATTGTGGGCCGAAAATGGGTGATCACTGTACATTTCTCTTCTGTTTCCTATTTATATTTATATTTTAACTCCTCAATTTAGCATTATGGACAGGGAAAGACCGAATCTAAAATCTGCACAAAAATATTTTGCCTTCAAATTCATACCGTGATCGTAGCATGCATGGACTCGACTCATATGACTGGGATTTCCAGGGAAAAGATTGTGGCCGGAAAATGGGTGATCACTGTACATTTCTCTTCTGTTTCCTATTGATATTTCTATTGTACCTCCTCAATTTAGCATTATGGACAGGGAAAGACCTAATCTAAAATCTGCACTAAAATATTTTAAATTCAAATTCATACCGTGATTGTAGCATGCATGGACTCGACTCATATGACTGGGATTTCCATGAAAAATATTGTGGGCCGAAAATGGGTGATCACTGTACATTTCTCTTCTGTTTTCTATTTATATTTCTTTTTTACCTCCTCAATTTAGCATTATGGAGAGGGAAAGACCTAATCTAAGATCTGCACAAAAATATTTTGCCTTCAAATTCATACCGTGATCGTAGCATGGATGGACTCGACTCATATGACTGGGATTTCCATGAAAAAGTTTGTGGGCCGAAAATGGGTGATCACTGTTCATTTCTCTTCTGTTTCCTATTCATATTTCTATTGTACCTCCTCAATTTAGCATTATGGACAGGGAAAGACCTAATCTAAGATCTGCACAAAAATATTTTGCCTTCAAAATCATACCGTGATCGTAGCATGCATGGACTCGACACATATGACTGGGATTTCCATGAAAAAGATTGTGGGCCGAAAATGGGTGATCACTGTACATTTCTCTTCTGTTTCCTATTTATATTTATATTTTACCTCCTCAATTTAGCATTATGGACAGGGAAAGACCTAATCTGAAATCTGCACAAAAATATTTTGCCTTCAAATTCATACCGTGATCGTAGCATGCATGGACTCGACTCATATGACTGGGATTTGAATGAAAAAGATTGTGTGCTGAAAATGGGTGATCACTGTACATTTCTCTTCTGTTTCCTATTCATATTTATATTTAACTTCCTCAATTTAGCATTATGGCCAGGGAAAGACCTAATCAAATTTCTGCACATAAATATTTTGCCTTCAAATTTATACCGTGATCGTCGCATGCATGGACTCGACTCATATGACTGGGATTTCCAAGAAAAAGATTGTGGGCCGAAATCGGATGATCACTGTACATTTCTCTTCTGTTTCCTATTTATATTTATATTTTACCTCCTCAATTGAGCATTATGGCCAGGGAAAGACCTAATCTAAAATCTGCACAAAAATATTATGCCTTCAAATTCATACCGTCATCGTAGCATGCATGGACTCGACTCATATGACTGGGATTTCCATGAAAAAGATTGTAGGCGTAAAATGGGTGATCACTGTACATTTCTCTTCTGTTTCCTATTTATATTTATATTTTATCTCCTCAATTTAGCATTATGGACAGGGAAAGACCGAATCTAAAATCTGCACAAAAATATTTTGCCTTCAAATTCATACCGTGATCGTAGCGTTGCATGGACTCGACTCATATGACTGGGATTTCCATGAAAAAGATTGTGGGCCGAAAATGGGTGATCACTGTACATTTCTCTTCTGTTTCCTATTTATATTTATATTTTAACTCCTCAATTTAGCATTATAGACAGGGAAAGACCTAATCTAAAATCTGCACAAAAATATTTTGCCTTCAAAATCATACCGTGATCGTAGCATGCATGGACTCGACACATATGACTGGGATTTCCATGAAAAAGATTGTGGGCCGACAATGGGTGATCACTGTACATTTCTCTTCTGTTTCCTATTTATATTTATATTTTACCTCCTCAATTGAGCATTATGGCCAGGGAAAGACTTAATCTAAGGTCTTCACAAAAATATTTTGCCTTCAAATTCATACCGTGATCGTAGCATGCATGGACTCGACTCATATGACTGGGATTTCCATGAAAAAGATTGTGGGCAGAAATTGGGTGATCACTGTACATTTCTCTTCTGTTTCCTATTTATATTTATATTTTAACTCCTCAATTTAGCATTATGGACAGGGAAAGACCGAATCTAAAATCTGCACAAAAATATTTTGCCTTCAAATTCATACCGTGATCGTAGCGTGCATGGACTCGACTCATATGACTGGGATTTCCATGAAAAAGATTGTGAGCCGAAAATGGGTGATCACTGTACATTTCTCTTTTGTTTCCTATTTATATTTCTATTTTACCTCCTCAATTTAGCATTATGGACAGGGAAAGACCTAATCTAATATCTGAACAAAAATATTTTGCCTTCAAATTCATACCGTGATCGTAGCATGCATGGACTCGACTCATATGACTGGGATTTCCATGAAAAAGATTGTGGGCCGAAAATGGGTGATCACTGTACATTTCTCTTCTGTTTCCTATTTCTATTTCTATTTTACCTCCTCAATTTAGCATTACGGACAGGGAAAGACCTAATCTAAAATCTGCACAAAAATATTATGCCTTCAAATTCATACCGTCATCGTAGCATGCATGGACTCGACTCATATGACTGGGATTTCCATGAAAAAGTTTGTAGGCGTAAAATGGGTGATCACTGTACATTTCTCTTTTGTTTCCTATTTATATTTCTATTTTACCTCCTCAATTTAGCATTATGGACAGGGAAAGACCTAATCTAATATCTGAACAAAAATATTTTGCCTTCAAATTCATACCATGATCGTAGCATGCATGGACTCGACTCATATGACTGGGATTTCCATGAAAAAGATTGTGGGCCGAAAATGGGTGATCACTGTACATTTCTCTTCTGTTTCCTATTTCTATTTCTATTTTACCTCCTCAATTTAGCATTACGGACAGGGAAAGACCTAATCTAAAATCTGCACAAAAATATTATGCCTTCAAATTCATACCGTCATCGTAGCATGCATGGACTCGACTCATATGACTGGGATTTCCATGAAAAAGATTGTAGGCGTAAAATGGGTGATCACTGTACATTTCTCTTCTGTTTCCTATTTATATTTATATTTTACCTCGTCAATTTAGCATTATGGACAGGGAAAGACCGAATCAAAAATCTGCACAAAAATATTTTGCCTTCAAATTCATACCGTGATCGTAGCGTTGCATGGACTCGACTCATATGACTGGGATTTCCATGAAAAAGATTGTGGGCCGAAAATGGGTGATCACTGTACATTTCTCTTCTGTTTCCTATTTATATTTATATTTTACCTCCTCAATTTAGCATTATGGACAGGGAAAGACCTAATCTGAAATCTGCACAAAAATATTTTGCCTTCAAATTCATACCGTGATCGTAGCATGCATGGACTCGACTCATATGACAGGGATTTCCATGAAAGAGATTGTGGGCCGAAAATGGGTGATCACTGTACATTTCTCTTCTGTTTCCTATTTATATTTATATTTTACCTCCTCAATTTAGCATTATGGACAGGGAAAGACCTAATCTAAAATCTGCACAAAAATATTTTGCCTTCAAATTCATACCGTGATCGTAGCATCGATGGACTCGACTCATATGACTGGGATTTGAATGAAAAAGATTGTGGGCTGAAAATGGGTGATCACTGTACATTTCTCTTCTGTTTCCTATTTATATTTATATTTAACTTCCTCAATTTAGCATTATGGCCAGGGAAAGACCTATTCAAATTTCTGCACAAAAATATTTTGCCTTCAAATTCATACCGTGATCGTAGCATGCATGGACTCGACTCATATGACTGGGATTTCCATGAAAAAGATTCTGGGCCGAAAATGGGTGATCACTGAATATTTCTCTTCTGTTTCCTATTTATATTTATATATTAACTAATCAATTTAGCATTATGGACAGGGAAAGACCTAATCTAAGATCTGCACAAAAATATTTTGCCTTCAAATTCATACCGTGATCGTAGCATGGATGGACTCGACTCATATGACTGGGATTTCCATGAAAAAGTTTGTGGGCCGAAAATGGGTGATCACTGTTCATTTCTCTTCTGTTTCCTATTCATATTTCTATTGTACCTCCTCAATTTAGCATTATGGACAGGGAAAGACCTAATCTAAGATCTGCACAAAAATATTTTGCCTTCAAAATCATACCGTGATCGTAGCATGCATGGACTCGACACATATGACTGGGATTTCCATGAAAAAGATTGTGGGCCGAAAATGGGTGATCACTGTACATTTCTCTTCTGTTTCCTATTTATATTTATATTTTACCTCCTCAATTTAGCATTATGGACAGGGAAAGACCTAATCTGAAATCTGCACAAAAATATTTTGCCTTCAAATTCATACCGTGATCGTAGCATGCATGGACTCGACTCATATGACTGGGATTTGAATGAAAAAGATTGTGTGCTGAAAATGGGTGATCACTGTACATTTCTCTTCTGTTTCCTATTCATATTTATATTTAACTTCCTCAATTTAGCATTATGGCCAGGGAAAGACCTAATCAAATTTCTGCACATAAATATTTTGCCTTCAAATTCATACCGTGATCGTCGCATGCATGGACTCGACTCATATGACTGGGATTTCCAAGAAAAAGATTGTGGGCCGAAATCGGATGATCACTGTACATTTCTCTTCTGTTTCCTATTTATATTTATATTTTACCTCCTCAATTGAGCATTATGGCCAGGGAAAGACCTAATCTAAAATCTGCACAAAAATATTATGCCTTCAAATTCATACCGTCATCGTAGCATGCATGGACTCGACTCATATGACTGGGATTTCCATGAAAAAGATTGTAGGCGTAAAATGGGTGATCACTGTACATTTCTCTTCTGTTTCCTATTTATATTTATATTTTATCTCCTCAATTTAGCATTATGGACAGGGAAAGACCGAATCTAAAATCTGCACAAAAATATTTTGCCTTCAAATTCATACCGTGATCGTAGCGTTGCATGGACTCGACTCATATGACTGGGATTTCCATGAAAAAGATTGTGGGCCGAAAATGGGTGATCACTGTACATTTCTCTTCTGTTTCCTATTTATATTTATATTTTAACTCCTCAATTTAGCATTATAGACAGGGAAAGACCTAATCTAAAATCTGCACAAAAATATTTTGCCTTCAAAATCATACCGTGATCGTAGCATGCATGGACTCGACACATATGACTGGGATTTCCATGAAAAAGATTGTGGGCCGACAATGGGTGATCACTGTACATTTCTCTTCTGTTTCCTATTTATATTTATATTTTACCTCCTCAATTGAGCATTATGGCCAGGGAAAGACTTAATCTAAGGTCTTCACAAAAATATTTTGCCTTCAAATTCATACCGTGATCGTAGCATGCATGGACTCGACTCATATGACTGGGATTTCCATGAAAAAGATTGTGGGCAGAAATTGGGTGATCACTGTACATTTCTCTTCTGTTTCCTATTTATATTTATATTTTAACTCCTCAATTTAGCATTATGGACAGGGAAAGACCGAATCTAAAATCTGCACAAAAATATTTTGCCTTCAAATTCATACCGTGATCGTAGCGTGCATGGACTCGACTCATATGACTGGGATTTCCATGAAAAAGATTGTGAGCCGAAAATGGGTGATCACTGTACATTTCTCTTTTGTTTCCTATTTATATTTCTATTTTACCTCCTCAATTTAGCATTATGGACAGGGAAAGACCTAATCTAATATCTGAACAAAAATATTTTGCCTTCAAATTCATACCGTGATCGTAGCATGCATGGACTCGACTCATATGACTGGGATTTCCATGAAAAAGATTGTGGGCCGAAAATGGGTGATCACTGTACATTTCTCTTCTGTTTCCTATTTCTATTTCTATTTTATCTCCTCAATTTAGCATTACGGACAGGGAAAGACCTAATCTAAAATCTGCACAAAAATATTATGCCTTCAAATTCATACCGTCATCGTAGCATGCATGGACTCGACTCATATGACTGGGATTTCCATGAAAAAGTTTGTAGGCGTAAAATGGGTGATCACTGTACATTTCTCTTTTGTTTCCTATTTATATTTCTATTTTACCTCCTCAATTTAGCATTATGGACAGGGAAAGACCTAATCTAATATCTGAACAAAAATATTTTGCCTTCAAATTCATACCGTGATCGTAGCATGCATGGACTCGACTCATATGACTGGGATTTCCATGAAAAAGATTGTGGGCCGAAAATGGGTGATCACTGTACATTTCTCTTCTGTTTCCTATTTCTATTTCTATTTTACCTCCTCAATTTAGCATTACGGACAGGGAAAGACCTAATCTAAAATCTGCACAAAAATATTATGCCTTCAAATTCATACCGTCATCGTAGCATGCATGGACTCGACTCATATGACTGGGATTTCCATGAAAAAGATTGTAGGCGTAAAATGGGTGATCACTGTACATTTCTCTTCTGTTTCCTATTTATATTTATATTTTACCTCGTCAATTTAGCATTATGGACAGGGAAAGACCGAATCAAAAATCTGCACAAAAATATTTTGCCTTCAAATTCATACCGTGATCGTAGCGTTGCATGGACTCGACTCATATGACTGGGATTTCCATGAAAAAGATTGTGGGCCGAAAATGGGTGATCACTGTACATTTCTCTTCTGTTTCCTATTTATATTTATATTTTACCTCCTCAATTTAGCATTATGGACAGGGAAAGACCTAATCTGAAATCTGCACAAAAATATTTTGCCTTCAAATTCATACCGTGATCGTAGCATGCATGGACTCGACTCATATGACAGGGATTTCCATGAAAGAGATTGTGGGCCGAAAATGGGTGATCACTGTACATTTCTCTTCTGTATCCTATTTATATTTATATTTTACCTCCTCAATTTAGCATTATGGACAGGGAAAGACCTAATCTAAAATCTGCACAAAAATATTTTGCCTTCAAATTCATACCGTGATCGTAGCATGGATGGACTCGACTCATATGACTGGGATTTGAATGAAAAAGATTGTGGGCTGAAAATGGGTGATCACTGTACATTTCTCTTCTGTTTCCTATTTATATTTATATTTAACTTCCTCAATTTAGCATTATGGCCAGGGAAAGACCTATTCAAATTTCTGCACAAAAATATTTTGCCTTCAAATTCATACCGTGATCGTAGCATGCATGGACTCGACTCATATGACTGGGATTTCCATGAAAAAGATTCTGGGCCGAAAATGGGTGATCACTGAATATTTCTCTTCTGTTTCCTATTTATATTTATATATTAACTAATCAATTTAGCATTATGGACAGGGAAAGACCTAATCTAAGATCTGCACAAAAATATTTTGCCTTCAAATTCATACCGTGATCGTAGCATGCATGGACTCGACACATATGACTGGGATTTCCATGAAAAAGATTGTGGACCGAAAATGGGTGATCACTGTACATTACTCTTCTGTTTCCTATTCATATTTATATTTTACCTCCTCAATTTAGCATTATGGACAGGGAAAGACCTAATCTAAGATCTGCACAAAAATATTTTGCCTTCAAATTCATACCGTGATCGTAGCATGGATGGACTCGACTCATATGACTGGGATTTCCATGAAAAAGATTGTGGGCCGAAAATGGGTGATCACTGTTCATTTCTCTTCTGTTTCCTATTTATATTTCTATTGTACCTCCTCAATTTAGCATTATGGACAGGGAAAGACCTAATCTAAGATCTGCACAAAAATATTTTGCCTTCAAAATCATACCGTGATCGTAGCATGCATGGACTCGACACATATGACTGGGATTTCCATGAAAAAGATTGTGGACCGAAAATGGGTGATCACTGTACATTTCTCTTCTGTTTCCTATTTATATTTATATTTTACCTCCTCAATTTAGCATTATGGACAGGGAAAGACCTAATCTAAGATCTGCACAAAAATATTTTGCCTTCAAATTCATACCGTGATCGTAGCATGCGTGGACTCGACTCATATGACTGGGATTTCCACGAAAAAGATTGTGGGCCGAAAATGGATGATCACTGTACATTTCTCTTCTGTTTCCTATTTATATTTTACCTCCTCAATTGAGCATTATGGCCAGGGAAAGACCTAATCTAAAATCTGCACAAAAATATTATGCCTTCAAATTCATACCGTCATCGTAGCATGCATGGACTCGACTCATATGACTGGGATTTCCATGAAAAAGATTGTAGGCGTAAAATAGGTGATCACTGTACATTTCTCTTCTGTTTCCTATTTATATTTATATTTTACCTCCTCAATTTAGCATTATGGACAGGGAAAGACCGAATCTAAAATCTGCACAAAAATATTTTGCCTTCAAATTCATACCGTGATCGTAGCGTTGCATGGACTCGACTCATATGACTGGGATTTCCATGAAAAAGATTGTGGGCCGAAAATGGGTGATCACTGTACATTTCTCTTCTGTTTCCTATTTATATTTATATTTTAACTCCTCAATTTAGCATTATAGACAGGGAAAGACCTAATCTAAAATCTGCACAAAAATATTTTGCCTTTAAATTCATACCGTGATTGTAGCATGGATTGACTCGACTCATATGACTGGGATTTCCCTGAAAAAGATTGTGGGCCGAAAATGGGTGATCACTGTACATTTCTCTTCTGTTTCCTATTTATATTTATATTTTACCTCCTCAATTTAGCATTATGGACAGGGAAAGACCTAATCTGAAATCTGCAAAAAAATATTTTGCCTTCAAATTCATACCGTGATCATAGCATGCATGGACTCAACTCATATGACTGGGATTTCCATGAAAAAGATTGTGGGCCGAAAATGGGTGATCACTGTTCATTTCTCTTCTGTTTCCTATTTATATTTCTATTGTACCTCCTGAATTTAGCATTATGGACAGGGAAAGACCTAATCTAAGATCTGCACAAAAATATTCTGCCTTCAAAATCATACCGTGATCGTAGCATGCATGGACTCGACACATATGACTGGGATTTCCATGAAAAAGATTGTGGGCCGAAAATGGGTGATCACTGTACATTTCTCTTCTGTTTCCTATTTATATTTACATTTTACCTCCTGAATTTAGCATTATGGACAGGGAAAGACCTAATCTAAGATCTGCACAAAAATATTTTGCCTTCAAATTCATACCGTGATCGTAGCATGCATGGACTTGACTCATATGACTGGGATTTCCAAGAAAAAGATTGTGAGCCGAAAATGGGTGATCACTGTACATTTCTCTTTTGTTTCCTATTTATATTTCTATTTTACCTCCTCAATTTAGCATTATGGACAGGGAAAGACCTAATCTAATATCTGAAGAAAAATATTTTGCCTTCAAATTCATACCGTGATCGTAGCATGCATGGACTCGACTCATATGACTGGGATTTCCATGAAAAAGATTGTGGGCCGAAAATGGGTGATCACTGTACATTTCTCTTCTGTTTCCTATTTATATTTCTCTTTTACCTCCTCAATTTAGCATTATGGACAGGGAAAGACCTAATCTAAAATCTGCACAAATATATTATGCCTTCAAATTCATACCGTCATCGTAGCATGCATGGACTCGACTCATATGACTGGGATTTCCATGAAAAAGATTGTAGGCGTAAAATGGGTGATCACTGTACATTTCTCTTCTGTTTCCTATTTATATTTATATTTAACTTCCTCAATTTAGCATTATGGCCAGGGAAAGACCTAATCAAATTTCTGCACAAAAATATTTTGCCTTCAAATTCATACCGTGATCGTAGCATGCATGGACTCGACTCATATGACTGGGATTTCCATGAAAAAGATTGTGGGCGGAAAATGCGTGATCACTGTACATTTCTCTTCTGTTTCCTATTTATATTTATATTTTAACTCCTCAATTTAGCATTATGGACAGGGAAAGACCGAATCTAAAATCTGCACAAAATTATTTTGCCTTCAAATTCATACCGTGATCGTAGCATGCATGGACTCGACTCATGTGACTGGGATTTCCATGAAAAAGATTGTGTGCCGAAAATGGGTGATCACTGTATATTTCTCTTCTGTTTCCTATTTATATTTCTATTTTACCTCCTCAATTTAGCATTATGGACAGGGAAACACCTAATCTAAGATCTGCACAAAATATTTTGCCTTCAAATTCATACCGTGATCGTAGCATGCATGGACTCGACTCATATGACTGGGATTTCCATGAAAAAGATTGTGGGCCGAAAATGGGTGATCACTGTACATTTCTCTTCTGTTTCCTATTACGATTCCTATTTTACTTCCTTCATTTAGCATTATGGACAGGGAAAACCTAATCTAAAATCTGGAAAAAAATATTTTGCCTTCAAAAGCATACCGTGATCGTAGCATGCATGGACTCGACTCATATGACTGGGATTTTCATGAAAAAAATTGTGGGCAGAAAATGGGTTATCACTGTACATTTCTCTTCTGTTTCCTATTCATATTTATATTTTACTTCCACAATTTAGCATTATGGACAGGGAAAGACCTAATCTAAAAACTGCAAAAAAATATTTGGCATTCAAATTCATACCGTGATCGTAGCATGCATAGTCTTGACTCCTATGGCTGGGATTTCCATGAAAAAGATTGTGGGCAGAAAATGGGTGATCACTGTACATTTCTCTTCTGTTTCCTATTTATATTTCTATTTTACTTCCTCAATTTAGCATTATGGACAGGGAAAGACCTAATCTAAGATCTGCAAAAAAATATTGTGCCATCAAATTCATACCGTGATCGTAGCATGCATGGACTCGACTCATATGACTGGGATTTCCATGAAAAAGTTTGTGGGCACAAAATGGGTGATCATTGTACATTTCTCTTCGGTTTGCAATTTATATTTCTATTTTACTTCCTCAATTTAGCATTATGGACAAGGAAAGACCAAATCTAAGCTCTGCACAAAAATGTTTTGACTTCAAATTCATACCGTGATCGTAGCATGCATGGACTTGACTCATATGACTGGGATTTCCATGAAAATATTGTGGGCAGAAAATGGGTGATCACTGTACATTTCTCTTCTGTTTCCTATTTATATTTACATTTTACTTCCTCAATTTAGCATTATGGACAGGGAAAGACCTAATCTAAGCACTGCAAAAAAATATTTTGCCTTCAAATTCATACTGTGATCGTAGCATGTATGGACTCGACTCATATGATTGGGATTTCCATGAAAAAGATTGTGGGCAGAAAATGGGTGATCACTGTATATTTCTCTTCTGTTTCCTATTTATATTTCTATTTTACTTCCTCAATTTAGCATTATGGACAGTGAAACACCTAATCTAAAATCTGCAAAAAAATATTTTGCCTTCAATTTCATACTGTGATCGTAGCATGCATGGACACGTCTCATATGACTCGGATTTCCATGAAAAAGATTGTGGGCAGAAAATGGGAGATCACTGTACATTTCTCTTCTGTTTCCTATTTATATTTATATTTTACGTCCTTAATTTACCATTATGGACAGGGAAAGACCCAATCTAAGATCTGCAAACAAATATTTTGCCTTCAAATTCATACCATGATCGTAGCATGCATGAACTTGATTCATATGACTGGGATTTCAATGAAAAAGATTGTGGGCAGTAATTGGGTGATCACTGTACATTTCTCTACTGTTTCCTATTTATAATTATATTTTACCTCCTCAATTTAGCATTATGGACAGGGAAAGACCAAATGTAAGATCTGCAAAAAAATATTTTGCCTTCAAATTCATACCGTGATCGTAGGATGCATGGACACCACTCATATGACTGGGATTTCCATGAAAAACATAGTGGGCAGAAAATGGGTGATCACTGTACATTTCTCTTCTGTTTCCTATTTATATTTATATTTTACTTCCTCAATTTAGCATTATGGACAGTGAATAACCGAATCTAAGACCTGCAAAAAAATATTTTGCCTTCAAAATTCATACCGTGATCGGAGCATGCATGGAAACGACTCATATGACTGAGATTTCCATGAAAAAGATTGTGGGCCGAAAATAGGTGATCACTGTACATTTCTCTACTGTTTCCTATTCATATTTCTATTTTACCTCCTCAATTTAGCATTATGGAGTGTGAAAGACCTAATCTAAGATCTGCAAAAAAATATTTTACCTTCAAATTCATACTGTGATCGTAATATGCATGGACTCGACTCATATAACTGGGATTTCCATGAAAAACATTGTGGGCAGAAAATGGGTGATCACTATACATTTTTCTTCTGTTTCCTATTTATATTTATATTTTACTTCCTTCATTTAGCATTATGGACAGGGAAAGATCTAATCTAAGCTCTGCACAAAAATATTTTGCCTTCAAATTCATACCATGATCGTAGCATGCATGGACTCGACTCATATCACTGGGATTTCCATGTAAAAGATTGTGGGCCGAAAATGTGTGATCACTGTACATTTCTCTTCTGTTTCCTATTTATATTTCTATTTGACCTCCTCAATTTAGCATTATGGACTGGGAAAGACCTAATCTAAAATCTGCACAAAAATATTTTGCCTTCAAATTCATACCGTGATCGTAGCATGCATGGACTCGACTCATATGACTGGGATTTCCATGAAAAAGATTCTGGGCCGAAAATGGGTGATCACTGTACATTTCTCTTCTGTTTTCTATTTATATTTATATATTACCTCCTCAATTTAGCATTATGGACAGTGAAAGACCTAATCCAAGATCAGCACAAAAGTATTTTGCCTTCAAATTCATACCGCGATCGTAGCATGCATGGACACGACTAATATGACTCGGATTTCCATGAAAAAGATTGTGGGCAGAAAATGGGTGATCACTGTACATTTCTCTTCTGTTTCCTATTCATATTTCTATTTTACGTCCTTCATTTAGCATTATGGACAGGGAAAGAGCTAATCTAAAATCTGCACAAAAATATTTTGCCTTCAAATTCATACCGTGATCGTATCATGCATGGACTCGACTCATATGACTGGGATTTCCATGAAAAAGATTGTGGGCCGGAAATGGGTGATCACTGTACATTTCTCTTCTGTTTCCTATTGATATTTATATTTTACCTCCTCAATTTAGAATTTGGGACTGGGAAAGACCAAATCTAAGATCTGCAAAAAAATATTTTGCCTTCAAATTCATACCGTGATCGTAGCATGCATGGACTCGACTCATATGACTGGGATTTCCATGAAAAAGATTGTGGGCCGAAAATGGGTGATCACTGTACATTTCTCTACTGTTTCCTATTCATATTTCTATTTTACCTCCTCAATTTAGCATTATGGAGAGTGAAAGACCTAATCTAAGATCTGCAAAAAAATATTTTGCCTTCAAATTCATACCGTGATCGTAGGATGTATGGACTCGACTCATATAACTGGGATTTCCATGAAAATATTACGGGCAGAAAATGGGTGATCACTGTACATTTCTCTTCGGTTTCCTATTTATATTTATATTTTACTTCCTCAATTTAGCATTATGGACAAGAAAGGCCTAATCTAAGCACTGCAAAAAAATATTTTGCCTTCAAATTCATACTGTGATCGTAGCATGTATGGACTCGACTCATATCATTGGGATTTCCATGAAAAGATTGTGGGCAGAAAATGGGTGATCACTGTACATTTCTCTTCTGTTTTCTATTTATATATCTATTTTACCTCCTCAATTTAGCATTATGGACAGGGAAAGACATAATCTAAGATCTGCACAAAAATATTTTGCCTTCAAATTCATACCGTGATCGTATCATGCATGGACTCGACTCATATGACTGGGATTTCCATGAAAAAGATTCTGGGCCGAAAATGGGTGATCACTGTACATTTCTCTTCTGTTTTCTATTTATATTTATATATTACCTCCTCAATTTAGCATTATGGACAGTGAAAGACCTAATCCAAGATCAGCACAAAAGTATTTTGCCTTCAAATTCATACCGTGATCGTAGCATGCATGGACTCGACTCATATGACTGGGATTTCCATAAAAAAGATTGTAGGCAGAAAATGGGTGATCACTGTACATTTCTCTTCTGTTTCCTATTCATATTTCTATTTTACGTCCTTCATTTAGCATTATGGACAGGGAAAGAGCTAATCTAAAATCTGCACAAAAATATTTTGCCTTCAAATTCATACCGTGATCGTATCATGCATGGACTCGACCCATATGACTGGGATTTCCATGAAAAAGATTGTGGGCCGAAAATGGGTGATCACTGTACATTTCTCTTCTGTTTCCTATTTATATATCTATTTTACCTCCTCAATTTAGCATTATGATCAGGGAAAGACCTAATCTAAGATCTGTACAAAAATATTTTGCCTTAAAATTCATACCGTGATCGTAGCATGCATGGACTCGACTCATATGACTGGGATTTCCATGAAAAAGATTGTGGGCCGGAAATGGGTGATCACTGTACATTTCTCTTCTGTTTCCTATTGATATTTATATTTTACCTCCTCAATTTAGAATTAGGGACTGGGAAAGACCAAATCTAAGATCTGCAAAAAAATATTTTGCCTTCAAATTCATACCGTGATCGTAGCATGCATGGACTCGACTCATATGACTGGGATTTCCATGAAAAAGATTGTGGGCCGAAAATGGGTGATCACTGTACATTTCTCTACTGTTTCCTATTCATATTTCTATTTTACCTCCTCAATTTAGCATTATGGAGAGTGAAAGACCTAATCTAAGATCTGCAAAAAAATATTTTGCCTTCAAATTCATACCGTGATCGTAGGATGTATGGACTCGACTCATATGACTGGGATTTCCATGAAAATATTACGGGCAGAAAATGGGTGATCACTGTACATTTCTCTTCGGTTTCCTATTTATATTTATATTTTACTTCCTCAATTTAGCATTATGGACAAAAAAGGCCTAATCTAAGCACTGCAAAAAAATATTTTGCCTTCAAATTCATACTGTGATCGTAGCATGTATGGACTCGACTCATATGATTGGGATTTCCATGAAAAGATTGTGGGCAGAAAATTGGTGATCACTGTACATTTCTCTTCTGTTTTCTATTTATATATCAATTTTACCTCCTCAATTTAGCATTATGGACAGGGAAAGACATAATCTAAGATCTCCACAAAAATATTTTGCCTTCAAATTCATACCGTGATCGTATCATGCATGGACTCGACTCATATGACTGGGATTACTATGAAAAAGATTTTGGGCCGAAAATGGGTGATCACTGTACATTTCTGTTCTGTTTCCTATTTATATTTATATATTACCTCCTCAATTTAGCATTATGGACAGTGAAAGACCTAATCCAAGATCAGCACAAAAGTATTTTGCCTTCAAATTCATACCGTGATCATAGCATGCATGGACTCGACTCATATGACAGGGATTTCCATGAAAAAGATTGTAGACCGTAAACGGATGATCACTGTACATTTCTCTTCTGTTTCCTATTTATATTTATATTTTACTTCCTCAATTTAGCATTATGGACAGTGAAAGACCTAATCTAAGATCGGCAAAAAAAATATTTTGCCTTCAAATTCATACCGTGATCGTAGCTTGCATGGACTCAACTCATATGACTGTGATTTCCATGAAAAGTTTGTGGGCAGAAAATGTGTGATCACTGTACATTTCTCTTCTGTTTCCTATTTATATTTATATTTTAATTCCTTCATTTAGCATTATAAACAGGGAAAGAGGTAAACTAAAATCTGCACAAAAATATTTTGCCTTCAAATTCATACTGTGATCGTAGCATGCAAGGGCTCGACTTATATGACTGGGATTTCCATGAAAAAGATTGTGGGCACAAAATGGGTGATCACTGTACATTTCTCTTCTGTTTCCTATTTACATTTATATTTTACCTCCTCAATTTAGCATTATGGACAGGGAAAGACCTAATCTAAGCTCTGCACAAAAATATTTAGCCTTCAAATTCATACCGTGATCGTAGCATGCATGGACTCGACTCATATGACTGGGATTTCCATGAAAAAGATTGTAGACCGTAAACGGATGATCACTGTACATTTCTCTTCTGTTTCCTATTTATATTTCTATTTTACCTCCTCAATTTAGCATTATGGACAAGGAAAGACCTAATCTAAGCCCTGCAAAAAAATATTTTGCTTCAAATTCATACCGTGATCGTAGCATGTATGGACACGACTCATATGACTGGGATTTCCATGAAAAAGATTGTGTGCAGAAAATGGGTGATCACTGTACATTTCTCTTCTGTTTCCTATTTATATTTTTATTTTACTTCCTTCATTTAGCATTATGGACAGGGAAAGACCTAATCTAAGATCTGCAAAAAAATATTTTGCCTTCAAATTCATACCGTGATCGTTGCATGTATGGACTCGACTCATATGACTGGGATTTCCATGAAAAAGGTTGTGGACCGAAAATGGGTGATCACTGTACATTTCTCTTCTGTTTCCTATTTATATTTCTATTTAACTCCTTAATTTAGCATTATGGACAGGGAAAGACCTAATCTGAGCTCTGCAAAAAAATATTTTGCTTTCAAATTCATACCGTGATCGTAGCATGTATGGACACGACTCATATGACTGGGATTTCCATGAAAAAGATTGTGTGCAGAAAATGGGTGATCACTGTACATTTCTCTTCTGTTTCCTATTTATATTTTTATTTTACTTCCTTCATTTAGCATTATGGACATTGAAAGACCTAATCTAAGATCTGCAAAAAAATATTTTGCCTTCAAATTCATACCGTGATCGTAGGATGTATGGACTCGACTCATATGACTGGGATTTCCATGAAAATATTACGGGCAGAAAATGGGTGATCACTGTACATTTCTCTTCTGTTTCCTATTTATATTTTTATTTTACTTCCTTCATTTAGCATTATGGACAGGGAAAGACCAAATTTAAGATCTGCAAAAAAATATTTTGCCGTGAAATTCATACCGTGATCGTAGCATACATGGACTCGACTCATATGACTGGGATTTCCATGAAAAAGATTGTGGGCAGAAAATGGGTGATCACTGTATATTTCTCTTCAGTTTCCTATTTATATTTCTATTTTACTTCCTCAATTTAGCATTATGGACAGGGAAAGACCTAATCTAAGATCTGCAAAGAAATATTTTGCCTTCAAATTCGTACCGTGATCGTAGCATGCATGGACTCGACTCATATGACTGGGATTTCCATGAAAAAGATTGTGGGCCGAAAATGGCTGATCACTGTACATTTCTCTTCTGTTTCCTATTTATATTTCTATTTTACCTCCTCAATTTAGCATTATGGACAGGGAAAGACCTCATCTAAGATCTGCACAAAAATATTTTGCCTTCAAATTCATACCGTGATCGTAGCATGCATGGACTCGACTCATATGACTCGGATTTCCATGAAAAAAGATTGTGGGCAGAAATTGGGTGATCACTGTACATTTCTCTTCTGTTTCCTATTTATATTTATATTTTACTTCCTTTAATTAGCATTATGGACAGGAAAAGAGCTAATCTAAAATCTGCACAAAAATATTTTGCCTTCAAATTCATACCGTGATCGTAGCTTGCATGGACTCAACTCACATGACTGTGATTTCCATGAAAAAGTTTGTGGGCAGAAAATGTGTGATCACTGTACATTTCTCTTCTGTTTCCTATTTATATTTATATTTTACTTCCTTAATTTAGCATTATGGACAGGGAAAGACCAAATCTAAGATCTGCAAACAAATATTTTGCCTTCAAATTCATACCGTGATCGTAGCATGCATGGACTCGACTCATATGACTGGGATTTCCATGAAAAAGATTGTGGGCCGAAAATGGGTGATCACTGTACATTTCTCTTCTGTTTCCTACTTATATTACTATTTTACCTCCTCAATTTATCATTATGGACAGGGAAAGACCTAATCTAAGATCTGCACAAAAATATTTTGCCTTCAAATTCATACCGTGATCGTAGCATGCATGGACTCGACTCATATGACTGGGATTTCCATGAAAAAGATTGTGGGCAGAAAATGGGTGATCACTGTACATTTTTCTTCTGTTTCCTATTTATATTTTTATTTTACTTCCTTCATTTAGCATTATGGACAGGGAAAGATCTAATCTAAGATCTGCAAAAAAATATTTTGCCTTCAAATTCATACCGTGATCGTTGCATGTATGGACTTGACTCATATGACTGGGATTTCCATGAAAATATTGTGTGCAGAAAATGGGTGATCACTGTACATTTCTCTTCTGTTTCCTATATATAATTCTATTTTGCTTCCTCAATTTAGCATTATGGACAGGGAAAGACCTAATCTAAGCTCTGCAAAAAAATATTTTGCCTTCAAATTCATTCCGTGATCGTAGCATGCATGGACTCGACTCATATGACTGGGATTTCCATGAAGAAGATTGTGGGCAGAAAATGGGTGATCACTGTACATTTCTCTTCTGTTTCCTCTTCATATTTCTATTTTACTTCCTTCATTTAGCATTATGGACAGGGAAAGACCTAATCTAAGCTCTGAAAAAAAATATTTTGCTTTCAAATTCATACCGTGATCGTAGCATGTATGGACACGACTCATATGACTGGGATTTCCATGAAAAAGTTTGTTGGCAGAAAATGGGTGATCACTGTACATCTCTCTTCTGTTTTCTATTTATATTTTTATTTTACTTCCTTCATTTAGCATTATGGACAGAGAAAGACCTAATCGAAAATATTCAAAAAAATATTTTACCTTAAATTTAATACCGTGATCGTTGCATGCATGGAATCGACTCATATGACTGGGATATCCATGTTAAAGATTATAGGCAGAATATGGGTGATCACTGTACATTTCTCATCTGTTTCCTATTTATATTTTTATTTTACTTCCTTCATTTAGCATTATGGACAGGGAAAGACCTAATCTAAGATCTGAAAAAAAATATTTTGCCTTCAAATTCATACCGTGATCGTTGCATGTATGGACTCGACTCATATGACTGGGATTTCCATGAAAAAGATTGTGGGCCGAAAATGGGTGATCACTGTACATTTCTCATCCGTTTCCTATTTATATTTCTATTTTACTTCCTTCATTTAGCATTATGGACAGGGAAAGACCTAATCTAAGCTCTGCAAAAAAATGTTTTGCCTTCAAATTCATACCGTGATCGTAGCATGCATGGACTCGACTCATATGACTGGGATTTCCATGAAAAAGATTGTGGGCAGATAATGGGTGATCACTGTATATTTCTCTTCTGTTTCCTATTTATATTTCTATTTTACTTCCTCAATTTAGCATTATGGACAGGGAAAGACCTAATCTAAGATCTGCAAAGAAATATTTTGCCTTCAAATTCGTACCGTGATCGTAGCATGCATGGACTCGACTCATATGACTGGGATTTCCATGAAAAAGATTGTGGGCCGAAAATGGCTGATCACTGTATCTTTCTCTTCTGTTTCCTATTTATATTTCTATTTTACCTCCTCAATTTAGCATTATGGACAGGGAAAGACCTCATCTAAGATCTGCACAAAAATATTTTGCCTTCAAATTCATACCGTGATCGTAGCATGCATGGACTCGACTCATATGACTCGGATTTCCATGAAAAAAGATTGTGGGCAGAAATTGGGTGATCACTGTACATTTCTCTTCTGTTTCCTATTTATATTTATATTTTACTTCCTTTAATTAGCATTATGGACAGGAAAAGAGCTAATCTAAAATCTGCACAAAAATATTTTGCCTTCAAATTCATACCGTGATCGTAGCTTGCATGGACTCAACTCACATGACTGTGATTTCCATGAAAAAGTTTGTGGGCAGAAAATGTGTGATCACTGTACATTTCTCTTCTGTTTCCTATTTATATTTCTATTTTCTTCCTTAATTTAGCATTATGGACAGGGAAAGACCAAATCTAAGATCTGCAAACAAATATTTTGCCTTCAAATTCATACCGTGATCGTAGCATGCATGGACTCGACTCATATGACTGGGATTTCCATGAAAAAGATTGTGGGCCGAAAATGGGTGATCACTGTACATTTCTCTTCTGTTTCCTACTTATATTTCTATTTTACCTCCTCAATTTAGCATTATGGACAGGGAAAGACCTAATCTAAGATATGCACAAAAATATTTTGCCTTCAAATTCATACCGTGATCGTAGCATGCATGGACTCGACTCATATGACTGGGATTTCCATGAAAAAGATTGTGGGCCGAAAATGGGTGATCACTGTACATTTCTCTTCTGTTTCCGACTTATATTACTATTTTACCTCCTCAATTTATCATTATGGACAGGGAAAGACCTAATCTAAGATCTGCACAAAAATATTTTGCCTTCAAATTCATACCGTGATCGTAGCATGTATGGACTGGACTTATATGACTGGTATTTCCATGAAAAAGATTGTGGGCAGAAAATGGGTGATCACAGTACATTTCTCTTCTGTTTCCTATTTATATTTCTATTTTACTTCCTTCATTTAGCATTATGGACAGGGAAAGACCTAATCTAAGTTCTGCACAAAAATATTTTACCTTCAAATTCATACCGTGATCGTAGCATGCATGGACTCGACTCATAAGACTGGGATTTCCATGAAAAAGATTGTTGGCAGAAAATGGGTGATCACTGTACATTTTTCTTCGGTTTCTTATTTCTATTTTACTTCCTCAATTTAGCATTATGGACAGGGAAAGACTTAATCTAAGATCTGCATAAAAATATTTTGCCTTCAAATTCATACCGTGATCGTAGCATGTATGGACTGGACTCATATGACTGGGATTTCCATGAAAAAGATTGTGGGCAGAAAACGGGTGATCACTGTACATTTTTCTTCTGTTTCCTATTTATATTTATATTTTACCTCCTCAATTTAGCATTATGGACACGGAAAGACCTAATCTAAGATCTGCACAAAAATATTTTGCCTTCAAATTCATACCGTGATCGTAGCATGCATGGACTCGACTCATAAGACTGGGATTTCCATGAAAAAGATTGTTGGCAGAAAATGGGTGATCACTGTACATTTTTCTTCGGTTTCTTATTTCTATTTTACTTCCTCAATTTAGCATTATGGACAGGGAAAGACTTAATCTAAGATCTGCATAAAAATATTTTGCCTTCAAATTCATACCGTGATCGTAGCATGGACTGGACTCATATGACTGGGATTTCCATGAAAAAGATTGTGGGCAGAAAATGGGTGATCACTGTACATTTTTCTTATGTTTCTTATTTATATTTATATTTCTATTTTACTTCCTCAATTTAGCATTATGTACAGGGAAAGACCTAATCTAATATCTGCAAAAAAATATTTTGCCTTCAAATTCATACCGTGATCGTAGCATGCATGGACTCGACTCACATGACTGGGATTTCCATGAAAATGATTGTGGGAATAAAATGGGTGATCACTGTACATTTCTCTTCTGTTTCCTATTTATATTTCTATTTTACTTCCTTCATTTAGCATCATGGACAGGGAAAGACCTAATCGAAGCTCTGCAAAAAAATATTTTGCCTTCAAATTTATACTGTGATCGTAGCATGTATGGACTCGACTCATGTGACTGGGATTTCCATGAAAAAGATTGTGGGCCGAAAATTGGTGAGCACTGTACATTTCTCTTCTGTTTCCTCTTTATATTTCTATTTTACTTCCTTCATTTAGCATTATGGACAAAGAAAGACCTAATCTAAGCTCTGCAAAAAAATATTTTGCCTTCAAATTCATACCGTGATCGTAGCATGTATGGACTCGACTCATATGACTGGGATATCCATGAAAAAGATTGAGGGCAGAAAATGGGTGATCACTGTACATTTCTCTTCTGTTTCCTATTTATATTTCTATTTTACTTCCTTCATTTAGCATTATGGACAGGGAAAGACCTAATCTAAGCTCTGCAAAAAAATATTTTGCCTTCAAATTCGTACCGTGATCGTAGCATGTATGGACTCGACTCATATGTCTGTGATATCCATGAAAAAGATTGAGGGCAGAAAATGGGTGATCACTGTACATTTCTCTTCTGTTTCCTATTTATATTTCTATTTTACTTCCTTCATTTAGAATTATGGACAGGGAAAGACCTAATCTAAGCTCTGAAAAACAATATTTTGCCTTCAAATTCATACCGTGATCGTTGCATGTATGGACTTGACTCATATGACTGGGATTTCCATGAAAATATTGTGGGCAGAAAATGGGTGATCACTGTACATCTCTCTTGTGTTTTCTATTTATATTTTTATTTTACTTCCTTCATTTAGCATTATGGACAGAGAAAGACCTAATCTAAAATATTCAAAAAAATATTTTACCTTAAATTTAATACCGTGATCGTTGCATGCATGGAATCGACTCATATGACTGGGATATCCATGTAAAAGATTATAGGCAGAATATGGGTGATCACTGTACATTTCTCATCTGTTTCCTATTTATATTTTTATTTTACTTCCTTCATTTAGCATTATGGACAGGGAAAGACCTAATCTAAGATCTGCAAAGAAATATTTTGCCTTCAAATTCGTACCGTGATCGTAGCATGTATGGACTTGACTCATATGACTGGGATTTCCATGAAAATATTGTGGGCAGAAAATGGGTGATCACTGTACATTTCTCTTCTGTTTCCTATTTATATTTATATTTTACTTCCTCAATTTAGCATTATGGTCAGGGAGAGACCAAATTTAAGATCTGCAAAAAATATTTTGCCTTCAAATTCATACCGTGATCGTAGCATGCATGGACTTGACTCATATGACTGGGATTTCTATGAAAAAGATTGTGGGCCGAAAATGGGTGATCACTGTACATTTCTCATCCGTTTCCTATTTATATTTCTATTTTACTTCCTTCATTTAGCATTATGGACAGGGAAAGACCTAATCTAAGCTCTGCAAAAAAATGTTTTGCCTTCAAATTCATACCGTGATCGTAGCATGCATGGACTCGACTCATATGACTGGGATTTCCATGAAAAAGATTGTGGGCAGATAATGGGTGATCACTGTATATTTCTCTTCTGTTTCCTATTTATATTTCTATTTTACCTCCTCAATTTAGCATTATGGTCAGGGAGAGACCAAATTTAAGATCTGCAAAAAAATATTTTGCCTTGAAATTCATACCGTGATCGTAGCATGCATGGACTCGACTCATATGACTGGGATTTCCATGAAAAAGATTGTGGGCAGAAAATGGGTGATCACTGTATATTTCTCTTCTGTTTCCTATTTATATTTCTATTTTACTTCCTCAATTTAGCATTATGGACAGGGAAAGACCTAATCTAAGATCTGCAAAGAAATATTTTGCCTTCAAATTCGTACCGTGATCGTAGCATGCATGGACTCGACTCATATGACTGGGATTTCCATGAAAAAGATTGTGGGCCGAAAATGGCTGATCACTGTACATTTCTCTTCTGTTTCCTATTTATATTTCTATTTTACCTCCTCAATTTAGCATTATGGATAGAGAAAGACCTCATCTAAGATCTGCACAAAAATATTTTGCCTTCAAATTCATACCGTGATCGTAGCATGCATGGACTCGACTCATATGACTCGGATTTCTATGAAAAAAGATTGTGGGCAGAAATTGGGTGATCACTGTACATTTCTCTTCTGTTTCCTATTTATATTTATATTTTACTTCCTTTAATTAGCATTATGGACAGGAAAAGAGCTAATCTAAAATCTGCACAAAAATATTTTGCCTTCAAATTCATACCGTGATCGTAGCTTGCATGGACTCGACTCATATGACTGGGATTTCCATGAAAAAGATTGTGGGCCGAAAATGGGTGATCACTGTACATTTCTCTTCTGTTTCCTACTTATATTACTATTTTACCTCCTCAATTTATCATTATGGACAGGGAAAGACCTAATCTAAGATCTGCACAAAAATATTTTGCCTTCAAATTCATACCGTGATCGTAGCATGCATGGACTCGACTCATATGACTGGGATTTCCATGAAAAAGATTGTGGGCAGAAAATGGGTGATCACTGTACATTTTTTTTCTGTTTCCTATTTATATTTCTATTTTACTTCCTTCATTTAGCATTATGTACAGGGAAAGACATAATCTAAGATCTGCAAAAAAATATTTTGCCTTCAAATTCATACCGTGATCGTAGCATGTATGGACTGGACTTATATGACTGGTATTTCCATGAAAAAGATTGTGGGCAGAAAATGGGTGATCACAGTACATTTCTCTTCTGTTTCCTATTTATATTTCTATTTTACTTCCTTCATTTAGCATTATGGACAGGGAAAGACCTAATCTAAGATCTGCAAAAAAATATTTTACCTTCAAATTCATACCGTGATCGTAGCATGCATTGACTCGACTCATAAGACTGGGATTTCCATGAAAAAGATTGTTGGCAGAAAATGGGTGATCACTGTACATTTCTCTTCTGTTTCCTATTTATATTTATATTTTACCTCCTCAATTTAGCATTATGGACACGGAAAGACCTAATCTAAGATCTGCACAAAAATATTTTGCCTTCAAATTCATACCGTGATCGTAGCATGCATGGACTCGACTCATAAGACTGGGATTTCCATGAAAAAGATTGTTGGCAGAAAATAGGTGATCACTGTACATTTTTCTTCGGTTTCTTATTTCTATTTTACTTCCTCAATTTAGCATTATGGACAGGGAAAGACTTAATCTAAGATCTGCATAAAAATATTTTGCCTTCAAATTCATACCGTGATCGTAGCATGTATGGACTGGACTCATATGACTGGGATTTCCATGAAAAAGATTGTGGGCAGAAAATGGGTGATCACTGTACATTTTTCTTCTGTTTCTTATTTATATTTATATTTCTATTTTACTTCCTCAATTTAGCATTATGTACAGGGAAAGACCTAATCTAATATCTGCAAAAAAATATTTTGCCTTCAAATTCATACCGTGATCGTAGCATGTATGGACTGGACTCATATGACTGGGATTTCCATGAAAAAGATTGTGGGCAGAAAATGGGTGATCACTGTACATTTCTCTTCTGTTTCCTATTTATATTTATATTTTACTTCCTTCATTTAGCATTATGTACAGGGAAAGACCTAATCTAAGCTCTGCAAAAAAATAATTTGCCTTCAAATTCATACCGTGATCGCAGCATGCATGGACTCGACTCACATGACTGGGATTTCCATGAAAATGATTGTGGGAAGAAAATGGGTGATCACTGTACATTTCTCTTCTGTTTCCTATTTATATTTCTATTTTACTTCCTTCATTTAGCATCATGGACAGGGAAGGACCTAATCGAAGCTCTGCAAAAAAATATTTTGCCTTCAAATTCATACCGTGATCGTAGCATGTATGGACTCGACTCATATGACTGGGATATCCATGAAAAAGATTGAGGGCAGAAAATGGGTGATAACTGTACATTTCTCTTCTGTTTCCTATTTATATTTCTATTTTACTTCCTTCATTTAGCATTATGGACGGGGAAAGACCTAATCTAAGCTCTGCAAAAAAATATTTTGCCTTCAAATTCGTACCGTGATCGTAGCATGTATGGACTCGACTCATATGTCTGGGATATCCATGAAAAAGATTGAGGGCCGAAAATGGGTGATCACTGTACATTTCTCTTCTGTTTCCTATTTATATTTATATTTTACTTCCTTCATTTAGAATTATGGACAGGGAAAGACCTAATCTAAGCTCTGAAAAACAATATTTTGCCTTCAAATTCATACCGTGATCGTAGCATGTATGGACTCGACTCATATGACTGGGATATCCATGAAAAAGATTGAGGGCAGAAAATGGGTGATCACTGTACATTTCTCTTCTGTTTCCTATTTATATTTCTATTTTACTTCCTTCATTTAGCATTATGGACAGGGAAAGACCTAATCTAAACTCTGCAAATAAATATTTTGCCTTTAAATTCATACCGTGATCGTAGCATGTATGGACTGGACTCATATGACTGGGATTTCCATGAAGAAGATTGTGGGTAGAAAATGTGTGATCACTGTGCATTTCTCTTCTGTTTCCTATTTATATTTCTATTTTACCTCCTCAATTTAGCATTTTGGGCAGGGAAAGACCTAATCTATGATCTGCACAAAAATATTTTGCCTTCAAATTCATACCGTGACCGTAGCATGCATGGACTCGACTCACATGACTGGGATTTCCATGAAAATGATTGTGGGAAGAAAATGGGTGATCACTGTACATTTCTCTTCTGTTTCCTATTTATATTTCTATTTTAATTCCTTCATTTAGCATTATGGACAGGGAAAGACCTAATCTAAGCTCTGCAAAAAAAAATTTGCCTTCAAATTCATACCGTGATCGTAGCATGTATAGACTGGACTCATATGACGGGGATTTCCATGAAAAAGATAGTGGGCCGAAAATGGATGATCACTGTACATTTCTCTTCTGTTTCCTATTTATATTTATATTTTGCCTCCTTCATTTAGCATTATGGACAGGGAAAGACCTAATCTAAGCTCTGCAAAAAAATATTTTGCCTACAAATTCATACCGTGATCGTAGCATATATGGACTGGACTCATATGACTGGGATTTCCATGAAAAAGATTGTGGGCAGAAAATGGGTGATCACTGTACATTTCTCTTCTGTTTCCTATTTATATTTACATTTTACTTCCTTCATTTAGCATTATGGACAGGGAAAGACCTAATCTAAGATCGGAAAAAAATATTTTGCCTTCAAATTAATACCGTGATCGTAGCATGTATGGACTGGACTCATATCACTGGGATTTCCATGAAAAGATTGTGGGCAGAAAATGGGTGATCACTGTACATTTCTCTTCTGTTTCCAATTAATATTTATATTTTACCTTCTCAATTTAGCATTATGGACAGGGAAAATCTAATCTAAGATCTGCAAAAAAATATTTTGCCTTCAAATTCATACCGTGACCGTAGCACGCATGGACTCGTCTCATATGACTGGGATTTCCATGAAAAAGATTGTGGGCAGAAAATGGGTGATCACTGTACATTTCTCTTTTGTTTCCAATTAATATTTATATTTTACCTTCTCAATTTAGCATTATGGACAGGGAAAACCTAATCTAACATCTGCAAAAAAATATTTTGCCTTCAAATTCATACCGTGATCGTAGCATGCTTGGACTCGACTCATATGACTGGGATTTCCATGAAAAAGATTGTGGGCAGAAAATGGGTGATCACTGTACATTTCTCTTCTGTTTCCTATTTATATTTATATTTTACTTCCTTCATTTAGCATTATGGACAGGGAAAGACCTAATATAAGATCTGCAAAAAAATATTTTGCCTTCAAATTCATACCGTGATGGTAGCATGCATGGACTCGACTCATATGACTGGGATTTCCATGAAAAAGATTGTGGGCAGAAAATGGGTGATCACTGTACATTTCTCTTCTGTTTCCTATTTATATTTATGTTTTACTTCCTTAATTTAGCATTATGGACAGGGAAAGACCTAATGTAAGATTTGCAGCAAAATATTTTGCCTTCAAATTCATACCGTGATCGTAGCATGCATGGACATGACTCATATGACTGGGATTTTAATAAGAAAGATTGTGGGCAGAAAATGAGTGATCACTGTACATTTCTCTTCAGTTTCCTATTTATATTTATATTTTACTTCCTTCATTTAGCATTATGGACAGGGAAAGACGTAATCTAAGATCTGCAAAAAAATATTTTGCCTTCAAATTCATACCGTGATGGTAGCATGCATGGACTCGACTCATATGACTGGGATTTCCATGAAAAAGATTGTGGGCAGAAAATGGGTGATCACTGTACATTTCTCTTCTGTTTCCTATTTATATTTCTATTTTACCTTCTCAATTTAGCATTATGGACAGGGAAAACCTAATCTAAGACCTGCAAAAAAATATTTTGCCTTCAAATTCATACCGTGATCGTAGCATGCATGGACTCGACTCATATGACTGGGATTTCCATGAAAAAGATTGTGGGCAGAAAATAGGTGATCACCGTACATTTCTCTTCTGTTTCCTATTTATATTTATATATTACTTCCTTCATTTAGCATTATTGACAGTGAAAGACCTAATCTAATATCTGCAAAAAAATATTTTGCATTCAAATTCATACCGTGATCGTAGCATGCATGGACTCGACTCATACGACTGGGATTTCCATGAAAAAGATTGTGGGCAGAAAATGGGTGATCACTGTACATTTCTCTTCTGTTTCCTATTTATATTTATATTTTACGTCCTTCATTTAGCATTATGGACAGGGAAAGACCTAATATAAGATCTGCAAAAAAAAATTTTGCCTTCAAATTCATACCGTGATGGTAGCATGCATGGACTCGACTCATATGACTAGGATTTCCATGAAAAACATTGTGGGCAGAAAATGGGTGATCACTGTACATTTCTCTTCTGTTTCCTATTTATATTTCTATTTTACCTTCTCAATTTAGCATTATGGACAGGGAAAATCTAATGTAAGATCTGCCAAAAAATATTTTGCCTTCAAATTCATACCGTGATCGTAGCATGCATGGACTCGACTCATATGACTGGGATTTCCATGAAAAAGATTGTGGGCAGAAAATGAGTGATCACTGTACATTTCTCTTCTGTTTCCTATTTATATTTATATTTTACCTTCTCAATTTAGCATTATGGACAGGGAAAACCTAATCTAAGATCTGCAAAAAAATATTTTGCCTTCAAATTCATACCGTGATCGTAGCATGCATGGACTGGACTTATATGACTTGAATTTCCATGAAAAAGATTGTGGGCAGAAAATGGGTGATCACTGTACATTTCTCTTCTGTTTCCTATTTATATTTATATATTACTTCCTTCATTTAGCATTATGGACAGGGAAAGACCTAATCTAAAATCTGCAAAAAAATATTTTGCCTTCAATTTCATACTGTGATCGTAGCATGCATGAACACGTCTCATATGACTCGGATTTCCATGAAAAAGATTGTGGGCAGAAAATGGGAGATCACTGTACATTTCTCTTCTGTTTCCTATTTATATTTATATATTACTTCCTTCATTTAGCATTATGGACAGGGAAAGACCTAATGTAAGATTTGCAGCAAAATATTTTGCCTTCAAATTCATACCGTGATCGTAGCATGCATGGACTTGACTCATATGACTGGGATTTCAATGAAAAAGATTGTGGGCAGAAAATTGGTCACCACTGTACATTTCTCTTCTGTTTCCTATTTATATTTATATTTTACTTCCTTAATTTAGCATTATGGACAGGGAAAGTCCTAATCTAAGATCTGCAAGAAAATATTTTGCCTTCAAATTCATACCGTGATTGTAGCATACATGGACTCGACTCATATGACTGGGATTTCCATGAAAAAGATTGTGGGCCCAAAATGGGTGATCACTGTACATTTCTCTTCTGTTTCCTATTTATATTTTACTTCCTTAATTTAGCATTATGAACAGGGAAAGACCTAATCTAAGATCTGCAAAAATTATTTTGCTTCAAATTCATACCGTGATCGTAGCATCCATGGACTCGACTCACATGACTGGGATTTCCATGAAAAAGATTGTGGGCAGAAAATGGTTGATCACTGTACATTTCTCTTCTGTTTCCTCTTTCTATTTCCATTTTACTTCCTCAATTTAGCATTATGGACAGGGAAAGACCTAATATAAGATCTGCAAAAAAATATTTTGCCTTCAAATTCATACCGTGATCGTAGCATGCATGGACTCGACTCCTATCACTTGGATTTCCATGAAAAAGATTGTGGGCAGAAAATGGTTGATCACTGTACATTTCGCTTCTGTTTCCTATTTATATTTTACCTCCTCAATTCAGCATTATGGACAGAGAAAGACCAAATCTAAAATCTGCAAAAAAATATTTTGCCTTCAAATTCATACCGTGATCGTAGCATGCATGGACTCGACTCATATGACTGGGAGATCCATGCAAAAGATTGTGGGCAGAAAATGGGTGATCACTGTACATTTTTCTTCTGTTTCGTATTCATATTTATATTTTACTTCCTTAATTTAGCATTATGGACAGGGAAAGACCTAATCTAAGATCTGCAAAAAAATATTTTGCCTTCAAATTCATACCGTGATCGTAGCATGCATGGACTCGACTCATATGACTGGGATTTCCATGAAAAAGATTGTGGGCAGAAAATGGGTGATCACTGTACATTTCTCTTCTGTTTCCTATCTATATTTCTGTTTTACTTCCTTAATTTAGCATTATGGACAGGGAAAGACCTAATCTAAGATCTGCAAAAAAATATTTTGCCTTCAAATTCATATCGTGATCGTAGCATGCATCGACTCGACTCATATGACTCGGCTTTCCATGAAAAAGATTGTGGGCAGAAAATGGGTGATCACTGTACATTTCTCTTCTGTTTCCTATTTATATTTCTATTTTACTTCCTCAATTTATCATTATGGACTGGGAAAGACCTAAACTAAGATATGCAAAAAAATATTTTGCCTTCGAATTCATACCGTGATAGTAGCATGCATGGACTCGACTCATATGACTGGGATTTCCATGAAAAAGATTCTGGGCAGAAAATGGGTGATCACTGTAAATTTCTCTTCTGTTTCCTATATATATTTATATTTTACTTCCTTAATTTAGCATTATGGACAGGGAAAGACCTAATCTAAGATCTGCAAAAAAATATTTTGCCTTCAAATTCATACCGTGATCGTAGCATGCATGGACTCGACTCATATGACTGGGATTTCCATGAAAAAGATTGTGGGCAGAAAATGGGTGATCACTGTACATTTCTCTTCTGTTTCCTATCTATATTTCTGTTTTACTTCCTTAATTTAGCATTATGGACAGGGAAAGACCTAATCTAAGATCTGCAAAAAAATATTTTGCCTTCAAATTCATATCGTGATCGTAGCATGCATCGACTCGACTCATATGACTCGGCTTTCCATGAAAAAGATTGTGGGCAGAAAATGGGTGATCACTGTACATTTCTCTTCTGTTTCCTATTTATATTTCTATTTTACTTCCTCAATTTATCATTATGGACTGGGAAAGACCTAAACTAAGATATGCAAAAAAATATTTTGCCTTCGAATTCATACCGTGATAGTAGCATGCATGGACTCGACTCATATGACTGGGATTTCCATGAAAAAGATTCTGGGCAGAAAATGGGTGATCACTGTAAATTTCTCTTCTGTTTCCTATATATATTTCTATTTTACTTCCTTAATTTAGCATTATGGACAGGGAAAGACCTAATCTAAGATCTGCAAAAAAATATTTTGCCTTCAAATTCATACCGTGATTGTAGCATGCATGGACTCGACTCATATGACTGGGATTTCCATGAAAAAGATTGTGGGCAGAAAATTCGTCACCACTGTACATTTCTCTTCTGTTTCCTCTTTATATTTTTATTTTACTTCCTCAATTTAGCATTATGGACAGAGAAAGACCGAATCTAAAATCTGCCAAAAAATATTTTGCGTTCAAATTCATACCGTGATCGTAGCATGCATGGACCTGACTCCTATCACTTGGATTTTCATGAAAAAGATTGTGAGCAGAAAATGGGTGATCACTGTACATTACTCTTCTTTTTCCTATTTATATTTATATTTTACTTCCTTAATTTAGCATTATGGACTGGGAAAGAACTAATCTAAGATCTGCACAAAAATATTTTGCCTTCAAATTCATACCGTGATCGTAGCATGCATGGACACGTATCATATGACTCGGATTTCCATGAAAAAGATTGTGGGCAGAAAATGGGTGATCACTGTACATTTCTCTTCTGTTTCTTATTTATATTTATATTTTTACGTCCTTAATTTACCATTATGGACAGGGAAAGACCTAATCTAAGATCTGCAAAAAAATATTTTCCCTTCAGATTCATACCGTGATCGTAGCATGCATGGACTCGACTCATATGACTGGGATTTCCATGAAAAAGATTGTGGGCAGAATATGGGTGATCACTGTACATTTCTCTTCTGTTTCCTATTTCTATTTCTATTTTACTTCCTCAATTTAGCATTATGGACAGGGAAAGACCTAAACTAAGATCTGCAAAAAAATAATATTTATATTTCCCATCTTTAATTTAGCATTATGGACAGGCAAATTCCTCCTCTAAAACATTCTTATAAATATTTTTCATTAGAATATATGGAGTAATTGGTGGATTCAACGGAATCGAATCATCGAAATGGGATTTCTTTGAAAAAGAATCTGGTTGCAAAGTGGGGGATCACGGTATATTTCTCTATTGTTTATCATTTATATTTATATTTCCCATCTTTAATTTAGCATTATGGACAGGCAATTTCCTCATCTCAAACTTTCTTATAAATATTTTTCATTACAATATATGGAGTAATTGGAGAATTCAACGGAATCGAATCATCGAATTGGGATTTCCTTAAAAAATAATGTGAGCACAAAGTAAGGCATCAATGTATATTTCTCTTCTGTTTGTGTCTAATATTTTAGAATTTCCTTCTTTAATTTACAATTGATAATTCTTTAAATTCTATCTCCTCTAAACCAATTATTAAACGTTTAACTATGTCAATTAACTTCTCAGCTTTAAGACATTTAGTTGGCATAACATGCACATCGTTATATTCTGAGAATACACTGCACATCTTGAAAGTGAAAGCACTTGTTGCAGCTTCACCCTGTTATCTGATAGGCCAACAATATTAACACCTTCATAATCTAAATAAGTTTTTAGATGAATATCAACAACAAGTAAAGACACTGTGATGTCCTTCTGCACTCAGAGCTTAAATTTATTTTTAATAGACATAAGAAAATTGTTATCATGTTGCTCAATCAAAGGATTCATATATGTCGATAAAGTTAGTCTTTTAATGGTTGAATAGCTAGAAGTAAAATTATATTTTTGCTGTCTCTTAACAATCTGTACCCTTTAGTGGACCAGTTATATAACAATGAAGAAAATATCATTTCTGTTGAATAATCAAGCTTATTTTGTGTCATGAAATTTAGCTGCTCATATATAAATTTGATTGCATTAAAATGTTTGCTTGATTCTTCTTGCAACAATAGTAAAAATAACATTACCAATTTTAATATTATAATCATATTTTGAGGTTCAGTTTGCTTTTGTTCTATGTCCATTTCCTTCATGTTTTCTATCAGAATTTCAAGAGTATTTTGATCAGTTACATGTTTAGGAATCTTATAGCCCCTTATTGAATGCATTTCCACATCTCTACAAAACACATGTACTGTAAAATGAAAATCAGATTCAATTACAAGAGACAGATGGATTTTTGTATATGGGGATTTGATAATGCTGAATATAATAAGTGTCTCTTGCTGCCTAACAAAACTCCAGTAATTACTATCAAGGAAATTTAATTTTTACTTCTAGATCATTAGTATTATGGAATTTCTTCTGCATTTTATATGCTAAGTCATCATTAATACTTTGATTTATTTTAAAGCACTTTTAAGAGCAGAATTCTCTAGCCGGATTCTCCTGGAATCTGGTCACTCTCTAGAGGTATTCAATCAAGATAAATATGAGGGACAGTTTGGGAAAATTCTAGGAATAGCACCATCACAAGGATATATTTTTTTAGTTTAACTGCAATTTTGACACCTGTTTTTTCGTCAATAGCTGACGTTTCTTTCCTTATGTCCCCCGGTTGAAAATGTAGTTCACATGCCTAAAAACTCAAAAAGATTTTAAAAACCAAACCTATTTTAAATTCTTGTGAAAATCTAAGAAAATCAATCAGCAAAAATCTACAATAATATGAAGCATTAACAATTTTAGGAAAAGCGGAGAGAATTCAACAAAAGATTATTAATGACGAAGCTATGTACAAATTAAGAGAAGAATTTTTAACGTCTCTTCATTTTTTTTTAATTTAAAATGATAAATAAAAAATATTCTTATGAATAAAACAATTCTAAAAATTTGTTAAATTATTAGAATTATTTTTTTTATGCCTATAAAAAGATTCCTTTATGAATTTATATCGAAAATTTCTTTAAAGTTTATTTTTATAAAAATTAGATTTCAGCTTTTAAAAACCTTTCGCAACTTTCTTTTTAATGTGTTTTGTGAATTATAAAGATATGAAATTATTTTAATCGTCAAAGTTTCAAATGAGTTTTTAATAACTTTTTAAAACAACACTTTGTTTTCTTTTAAAATGTGTTGTGAATTACAGACATGAAATTAATTCAATTAATTATTAAAGTTTCATTTAGTCACAAACAAAACAATTCTAAAAAATCGTTAAAATTATTAGAATTATTTTTTATGTATATAAAATATTCCTTTAGGAATTCATGAATGAATTTATGTCGAAAATTTCTTGAAAATTTCTTTCTTAAAAGAATGAGTTTTTTTTTAGATTTTAAAAGCAACACATACGAGAATGAATGTCTAAACTTTCTCGCTAGATTTATGTCTTATTAATATGTTATGAATTACAAAGACATGGTATTTTAATTTTGTCATTAAAGTTTCAATAAAATTTACTTATTTTTTAATACAAAAAAAATACTCACTCTGCTGAATTTAGTAGGTGAAAAAAAATGATCTCTTCTGATTTTTACGAATCCAAACATCAGATGATTCTTTATTTAGGGAAAGAAAATACATGTACTTTAGGGCCGTTTTTATAATTCCCTTTGCAGTTTGCTACAACGCAACTATAAGGCATTGTTTATGTTTTAATTCAATATTTAAAAGAAAATATTAATAAATAATTTAAAAATGCTGCCATAAAAAAAATCTGATACACAAAACAGACGACACGCTTCTTGAAAGTCTGACTCAATATGATGACATCACATTTTCCCTACCCCCTAATGAAACAGACCTCCTCTATCGGTTGGCCACGGTCAAACCCCAAATAAAGGTAAGGGTTTTTTTCATGTGGGACCAAAATCTCTCTCTGGCCGATATGGGCCTACAAACTTCAACCGTGACGCGAAACCATTTTGGGACTTTATTGTTAAGTCTGATCTTGTCGATAAGTATCGTAATGAAAAATCTTTTTTTTTTTTTGTACGATGACAATTTTTATTATAACTTGGAAATAAACTTGGGAATAATTGAAATTAATTGCGAAATTCACCCATGAGATAAAAATAATTGTTTTTATGGAAAGTAAGGACCCACGTGCATCAAACTGTCTTTAAGTGGCAGCAGAAGAATTTTCGTTGAACTTTTATTGTAAGCTTAAAATGCAGCAATTTTGAGTTATTCTGTACTGTAGTTTATTGTTGTCTATCGCATATATTCCTTCCTATTTATTGTGATGAAGGCCCAATCAAGATCCCTCTGCAGGAGCTAGCTTAAATGCCCTACTTTTAAGACCTAAGTTAGTGATAATGCCCATAATGAGGGCAATACAAACTGAGATAATATCCCTTTCTTCTAATCTAGAGTGCACCCATTTTCTGCTGTAGTATTACACTGCATGATATGTTGTTAGTAACCACCCAAAATTGATTAACTTGTAGCAGTATTGACGGCATAAATCAACCCGCACATTTTTTACTTTACGAATGTATAAGCAAACAAAAAACAAACAAGAGAAAGAACGCAAGAAAATAACTTTTCATTACATGTACATTTTAAATATTTATAAATGACAACAGTTACAAAAACTATTAATATGAGTTACTTCCCTTTGACTGGGCTAAAGTTTTTACTACCCAAATAATTTTTTTACCTTAGCTCACAAAAAGCTGAATTATCTTGTCGTTCAAAATGTTAACTGAAAGAGAGTTTAAAGAATCTTGTAAAACTGAAAATATGTTGATAAACTTTTAGCTTCAAAGAAGTTGGAGAAGTGAATGTACCGTAATGTCTAATTTGTTTTCGTTGCTCGTAGTTGAAAGTATTGTTCGTAATTGTTTGTACTTAAGTTTTTACTAAGATTCAATAACGTAATTGAATAGTTTTTAAGTTGCAGAAGTTGGTGAGTGAGTTGTTTGGTTGATATTTTAGCTTGAATTACAGCGAAGTTATTTCGTGTTAAAGAACTTGAGATTCTAACTTTACTTCGCTGCAGTAATGATACAAGAGTCGTGAACTCGTTTTGCAAATTCTACTCGTCGCAAATTCTCACTGACTGGGTTCACTCGTACCTTTAAATTTATATGTTTTTTTAATCACGTGACAGGATCCTGAAAGCATTGTTTTTTCTTCAGGTCAAAAAACTAGGTTGATGTTATTCGGACGTAGTGTTGAGAAGGTAAATTGTTTTTTTAATATTTGTTAACCACTCAGAAAGCGCCTTACAAAACTCAGTCTGGGGTCTGATATGTTTTGTTTATTGAGAACAATGTACGTGAAGATACACGAGCTAATTTTAATATTTATTGTCCAATGAGAAGTTCAGGTTTTCAGAAACATTTATGAAGCTGTGATCCACTTTTTGCACGAAAATCGACATTGATGAAAAAGTGGGAGCGGAAAGCTAAAAATCCATGTGGGATCTTCAACAACAAACCAGCCTTACCTCTTTTTAGGAAATGCACTCTTCCTATCTGGTAAGTAACATCCTACTTTCATACAAATATAACAAGTATTCATTGGTCAATCACCTCCAATCTAGCATGCTAGATACGTGGCATATACCTAACTGTCTAAGCCACAATGCAGAAGCACAGTAATATGTCTCTATTCATTTATAAAAAAAAAATCGAATAACATTTTTTGACATTTTCTTTGACTTCCTGCAGTATTGAATCAAAAGGTAATTTTCATATCAGTTCTCTGTTTATTTTATCAAAGAATGTAATTTTCAATTCTTTGCTTTATTTTCTGTTTTGTTCCATATTTTTCTTCTGATAAAAATAGTCATTTTTATAAAGTCAGACAACACTTTTACTATTAACATTAGCTATAAACAAATGGTTATATTAAAATATTTGTGACAATTTTTCATTTAATTGAAATTTTCTCATTTTCTTTTTGTGCTCTATATATTGCCCACCAGAACGCTTCCCCAGTGATGTCTATTCTGGGAGTCATAGAAAGTTTTAGCCCTCTATGACATCAGACTTTCTCTCTCAACTAGCATTCATGATTGCATGAATTTTAACACTATTTGTGTCTTTTCAAATGAGATCTTTTTATTCAATCCTACGTATGATTTCTAACCAATTGAGATTTGTTTAATCTTTTACTACTGGTATTTTGACCAATCAGTGGGGTGGAATCCATTTTACCCTAACCATTATTCGAAGTATTCATTCAGAATAGCGGTTATCATTTTTAACCTATGAGAAACATAGTTTTTATTTGGCTCCAGATTTAAGTCTATTTGAACAATTAATTTTCATTTTGGATTTATATCTTGTTCTTTGTTCCAAGTTAATGTGTAAGTTTTAACTTTCTATTTTTCCAAATCAAGTTTGACTCTATATAATGTTTTTTTATTGAAATTTGTTATCCTTTATCTATTCTTTATACAGATGACAACACAGAAACCACTGCAGTTCTGATGAAGATTGATAATCCAGTCATAGGAAAAATATATTGGATGTATGAAAAAAAACAAAAAAAAAACAGAATGGTCACTTGCAGAAGAAACATGTGAAAAAAGTGGGCATGAGTTGGTGCAGATGCCAACTAAGAATGAACAAAAATGGATAAAGACAAAAGAGCACACCAGCTAAAATATCAAGGTGTTTAAGGTTGGACTAGTCAAGTTGCTTTTTGTATTCTGACTGACTTTTTCCTAAGTGACATAATTCTCTAAAACTGGAATAGATTTATTCCAGAGGTACAAAATTGGGTGAATATAGCAGATGAGGAAAAATATCAAATATAAACTTAAATACTTTTTGTTTGTACATCAAACAAATATGTGGTCTTCTATTATCATGAAAGAATATTACACAATTTCTTTTGATTCATTGCAGAGGATTTTTGTCAATTGGTGTCTTTGTCTTGCTGCAGGCTTCAACACGTTCAATGAGATTTTATATGCTTCTGGTACATTTGACCTGCAAACTATTTTTGATGGATATGTGAGTCCAAAGGAAAAATGACAGAATTTAAACAAAGAAATTTTAACAAATATTTTGATAGAACATTTTACAAATTGAGAAATGAAATGAAATATGAAGTGTTCAAAGTAAACTTTAGTGTCTGTAGTTGAAGTACAAACATTTTTGTGTAAGCGAAAAACGAATACATCTTTTCACTATGAAAAGTCACTGAGAAATAGATGGATTCTTTCAAATCTCACACCACTTGTAATTATCATCAGGGGGCAGTAATTCAAAATCTCACTGCCTGTGATTATCACCCTGCAATCTAACAGTTTAAATGGCATTAGATTTTATTCAAATCATTTCAGTTTTCCAGAAGAGTCCATAGCCAAGAATTCCTTCCAGTCAATATATATATATATATATATATATATATATATATATATATATATATATAAAGATAATTCTTTAGATGAATATCTATATTTAATATTGTGAGTGGGGCTTCATTTCATTTGTTCTACAATCTTTTGTGTTCCATGTTGTCATAAAATATTCACTTTTTATTGGCCCTCACAATTTTTTTCAAAACATAAAACATTTAAATCTAACTCAGCAGAAAAACGTGTAATTTTGACCATTTTTTTATGAGCACAAATATTAAAGATTGCCAAAATTTAATTTCATATTTATTATAGAGTTCTCAACAAGAACTGCACTCAAAGAAAAATCTCTTGAAACTAGATTACTGATATACGCTTTATGGCAGATACATAGAAAAAAGTATTTATCAGTACAATTAACTGAATTCTTATGAGTGAAGATGTCTGTTAAAAATCAAGATAACTATATTTTTTATTTCATAAAAAAATCCATACATGTTTAAAAGTAAACATAAATCTATACACTACACTATGGTTTCCCAACCTGCACAATATTGCCCACCAGTGGGCGATTTCAACTTTTGGGTGGCTGATGATCAACTGAACAGAAAATGGCGGGAGAATGGAAATTTTTGTGGGTGATAGAGTATTTTGAGTATTAAAAAGGTATTTCAATATATGCTACTTGAAAAAAAGATATTCAAAAGAGATATCCAAAGTACCTGTATAAAAAAAAACAGGATATTAATTGGGAACAACTTGGTTACATTTCAAGATAAGATAAAAATATCATTGCAAAAATTGAATATTTTGGTATTTTGTATAGTTCTGAGAAGGGTCATTAACATTCAAGTAGTTCTTCAGATGAAATAACATTTTCTAATATAAATTAGGTAAAGGAAGTCCAAGAACAACAAAAAAATATTTACTGAAACAAAAATTAATATTAAAACAAAATTATATATCTAGTTTTCAATGGTCATGTTTGCTTTCATTTATTCTTTAATATGATGGCAGCAGCAATTGCTACATAAATCAGCATTATTTCTTACCTCCCTTGGATATTTTTTACGACATCATAAAGTCAGTTTATGAACTAGTAACAAACCAAACAATCTTGATACACTCTTGAATATTTACTAAACAGGTGGCAATGGAAAATTTTTCCATGTGAAAGAGGGCAATAACACATAAAAGGTTGGGAATACCTGGTCTAGACACATATGCATGAATATAAAATTGTTCAAAATTTTCTGCATCTGTGGGAGAAAAGTGTGCAATACTGTGGACAGAGCAGAGGTAGATATAAACAGATAATGGTCTGATGATTGTTTAAAGTATGATATTGCCAGAATCATGCAGTCATCATTTCTGTGTCTTAATTATATATATATATATATATATATATATATATATATATATGTACAATCTGCTTCATGCTTAAACACAGTCTTCAGACCTGAAGATTGTATTTAAGCTTAAAATAGACTGTTGCTGCCAGGTGTTCACCAACTTTTATATTTACATATGCTCTATCCATGATATTGAGCACTTTAACCAATAAATATAGCAAACCTTAAAATATATATATATATATATATATATATATATATATATATGTGTGTGTGTGTGTGTGTGTGAATCTAATCATCCTCCATCTATAATCAAGCATATACTTTTGTCTATCGAAAAAAGTCTAAGTACAAATTCAGCAAATGAGACTATTTTCAATGAACATATTAATTTCTATAATAAAGCTCTTAAAGATAGTGGCTACAAAAAAATAAAACTGACTTACATTTAAAATGAAAATGAAAAGCATAGGAAAAACAGAAGTAGAAAAATAATTTGGTATACACCCCCATACAACCAAATGGTAAAGAATAAATTAGGACAAAAATTCCTTGCATTAATCGTTAAACATTTTCCTGAAGATAGTAAACTCAGTACTTTTTTTAATAAAAATACACAAAAATTAAGTTACAGCTGTACTGGAAACTTATTAAGAATTATCAAAAAACATAATGCTAATATCATGAATAAACACTTAGACCAAAACCAAAGAAATTTAGACAGTATAAAAATAAAAAAAGATGAAGATAAGCAAAAATTATGAAACTGCAGAAACCCTCATAACTGTCCTCTACAAAATACATGTTGCACAGAATCATACAGATGCAATATCTCATCTATTGAAGATCCCGACAACATAAAAGCCATGAGTTCAAAAAAAGATTCAATCAACATCAAAGTTCATTTAGAATAAATATATACCAAAACCAGATGTCCCTATCAAAATATTTCTGGTACTTAAAAGAAACTAATAAAACACCTACAGTAAAATGGAAATTAATAAGAAAAGCTAGAATATGTTGGTCATTAAATGACCCATGTCCTTTGTGCATACATGAGAAACTATATATTACTAGGTTTATAAAAAATAAAAATTTGGTGAATCATAGACATGAAATAGCTATTCTTTGCCGACATTGTCAAAAATTTTCCTTAAATAATATATAAAAAAATAAAAAAAAATGGGTAACTGGTAATATAGATACTTATATTTGATATGTAGTAATAATTTTTAAATAATTTAAGTAATTCAATTACATTTATTTGTTTTAAAATAAATATAATCTATTAGTAATTAAAAGTAAAAATAATAAAATTATAATTTTAAAATTGTAGTTTAATACAATGTATTCTAATCCAAACACCCCTTTTAGAAAGAATCTGTATGTATACAAGTAAGAATTTAATGAATAAAATGCCAAAAAACTTTTAGCCATAGATGCATCTGCATTAATAAAGAACCAGCTTGGGTGGGTTGGGGGATCCATCAAGCATAACAACATGGCAGCAGCAACAATAGACAGACAATAAAAACATTGGGTTTAAGGTTAGCAGTTTTAGATTCATTGGATTGTACGAGTACATGAATTTTGTAGCATAATAATTGTGAGTTCAATCCCTGGGATTGGTAGTACAGAATCAGACTAAGTGGAAACAAGACAATGAATAATAAAGCAGTACTAAAAAAGAACAAGAAGAGATATCTCTAGACATGGACAGTGAAACGAGAACAATTTAAATAGAAAGTTTAATTCAAAATTCCCAGAAGTCTACCCAGATAGCCTACCAAAAGAATGCTAGAGAACAAAATGGCTGAAATGTTTTAATATTAATAATAAAGATGAAAACTTTAGTCTGATTGTAATAATGTAAATGCATGTGTAAGTGTAAAAGTTTTGTTGTAAATTCAATTTGTATAAATCTCCTAGTAAATATGTTTGACTGCTTGATGTGGTTGAAATAAGGTAATAGCTTAGGCTTGATGGACATGGCTTCTGGAATTGCTTTCTTGGACATTATTTAACCCACCCACTTAATATATTGTCATGGGTAAAAGAATTTTTTATTTGGTTAATTTTAGAACTCCACATATTAAATCATAAAACAACTTCTGATTTTGGACTGAAACAAAAATATTTGAGTATCCTGTTAGATGCTGTTATATGCTAATGAATGCAGGGCAGTTTCCTTACAGAGGAAAAGGAAATTTGAGACAACATGATGCAGTCCCAGAGGAGATGGATAGAGCATGTATATATGTTTCTTCAAATAGATTATGAGAATAACATGGATTCAACATGTGAAAAACAATGAAGTTTTAAAGGAAATGAAAACTAAAAGAAAACTTGTACTTGAAATCAGAAAGATATAGTTTAAATTTCTGGAACATGAGAAAAGAGGACTTGGAGAATTTGACACTCACAGGACATATTCAAAACAAGAGGGCCAGAGGGAAACAGGATGTAGTTATCTAAGGAGCTTGTAAATGAATGGCATATTTAAGACTGGAAGTGATTTTTAAAAGACAAAACCTGTTAGGGGCTACAAAGGAAAACAGTTATTGACAGCCTTACCCTTGATTGTGCACATCCTGAAGTGACATATATAAAAGAAAAAAGGCTTTTGGCCATCACTAATCATTAAGAAGAACAGTAACGTTATCTGTTACAAGAGAGAAAAAAAGATTCTCAGTAATAATTTCATATATTTTTAATGCACACGTATGAAACAAGACATAGACAATCACACTTGAATTAAAAAAATGCGATATAGAATACTTGAAAAAGATATTTTTTAAAACCTTAAGGGTAAGAAGTTTACTTGCATTGTAGATATTGAGAGTAAGGTACCGTGAAACAAGCGTCAACGTTTTGAAATTTCTGAAACAGAATTTTCAAGTGTACAAAATAGAAGAAAAGAAAAAGCATAGTTAGGTCAAGCAAGAGCTTCTTTGCATCCTCTAGAGGGATACGAAGTGAATGGATGCATATATCCTACGCTTGATGAATATGAATTGACTAACCCTGAACCTGTTTTCTTTGAATTCTCTTAAGTTTTCTGCCAGCACGATTCATTTTGTTCACTTGAAAATTCTGTTCCAGAAATCTCAAAACATTTAAATTTTTTCAAGGGACGTTACTCTCAACATCCTACAATGTAGAGTTATTTCCCTTGAATTTTTAAAATTTATTTTTCAAGTAGTTTTAGTATAGTTCCACTATACCAAAAAAAAAGTTACCTATGGTTTAAAATAGGTATGTTCATGAGATCGCTAAAAAAATAGCATACCATGCATAAAAAAGGCCTTAAACTTGATTAAAATAATTTTTTATCGTCTAAATGTTAATGTTATTTTCAAGAGGAATGATCAAATCAAAGTATTTTTTGAATATTTTTTTTTTTAGATTTTTTAATAATTTCTAGCTGCTAGCACGTCCAAAATTTTCGTTAAAAATCTTCAATTTTTTTGAATTGGAAAAATTGACAGAAAATCGATAATCTCCCGTTTTTTTAACTTTTGTTTACAAAAGTGAATGTTGCCGTTTAAAATTTATTCAAAAAATCAATTATGATGTTTTTTTAAATAATTTTGAAAAAATTAGAAATTATAAAGTTTATTTTGTTTTCTGTTCAACTTTTATTTACTTGATTTTACTGGTTCATTTCATTTTATTTTATTTCAGTTTCTTTTCTTGCTTTGTTGTCTACCTCGCTCCCGGTTTTATTTCAGTTTTGTTGTTTGTTTATTTTTTGTTTATAATCGTTTTATGTTCATGAGATCGCTAAAAAAAGCGCATAGTCTGATGAAAAAGACGTCAAACTCGACGAAAACAAAATTTTATCGCCAAAATATTTATGTTACTATTAAGAGTAAAGAACAAAGTAATTTTTAATTATTTTTAAAAAATTTTCTGTCTTTATTACAACATTCTAACTTTCCATTGAAAAACTTGTTTCTCGTCATCACCGGAAGTTCCGTAAAAATAACATTGCGAATTTTTTGTCCATTTTTTTCTTATGGCACACATTAATTTTGAAAATCTTGCAAAAATAGAAATAATTGTCAGATTTTAATGAAACTTCCAGAAACTATTCAGGAATGACGGAAATTGTTATAAATATGTTGTTTTTTTTTAAAGTCATTATACAAATATATTTTATATATATATATATATATATATATTACACCCCCATAAATAAATTAATAAAAAACTATAAAAGTTCATGGACGAAGCACGCAGGTCATTATAGTTACAAACACAAGGCTTTGAGGAAAGTAAATCATGTTTTATTTTTTTTTAAATCCGACGGTGACTCACTGATCTAAATTCAGCTCTGAATTGTAACATACAAAAACCCAATAAAACAAAGATACTATTTAATTTTAAATGCTTTTAGTTGCTATTTATTTGTTTTTATCAATATCCATATTGTCTGAAGGCAAAAAACTTTTTCGAGGAAAAATGAATTTTTAAATGAATTAATTGTTATTTAATAAATTATTTTATTATTTTTACATAAAGTTACTAAAAGTTGTTGAATATTCTAAAATTAATTCTACCGCTGAATCCTGTATATAATGCTTTTTTTAGGGGCCTGTATCTGTCCAGATTATAAATAGCACAAGGGTTTTACAGTCGACGAAACACCATTGAGAGTAATCTTACTGTTCTTTACCCTATGTGAGGGAAAAAAAAGGTTAAATCAAATGTACGGGGGCCCGGAAGAAACATGATACAATAAAAACATCACGTGACTTGATTTGTACGGCAGTGTTATCGGCCTTTACTAACGAGGTAAATAAGTTGTTAACGTAAAGATAAATTGTCACTTATGACCTTCTGTACTATAAATTTCCGCACGTAATATGTCAGTGCGTGATGAAAAACAGGCACTTGTCATTTGTCACTCAACACCGCAGTTCAGACCGGCTATCTCCCATTTGAAAAAACATGTTTTCATCACAGAAAATAAGCAATCTTTGTTTTAAAATCCTCATCCGACAAGCCGAGCGTATCACGTAGGGAATCCTTCGCGGGCCCCTCCACTAAACAAAAATAGAAGACCTTCTTAGGCCGTGAAAGGTCACTGGACCGGGGAATGGCCCTCAAGGGCGACCGACACTCGCGAAGAAAATCCGACTCGTCCCGGGGTTTACGACGGCGCTCAACCCTCGAGATGGGGGGACTGATGGTAAGGCTAGGGAAGGCGTCCCTAACAATCCCCTCCAGAATCGGATCTCTCCCAGTCAATGCGCGGCGTAGGAAAGCCAACCTAGAGGCACGGACGTGACTCAAGAGGTGCGGCATTCCCAGCCCCCCATGACACGGACGTTTAGTGCAGACTCGTCTATCGACCCTGTTCACGCGTCCCCTCCATAAAATGGAGGATAGCGATCGCTCGAGCGCCTTCCAATGGGTCTCACAGAGAGGAAGTACAGACAACCGATAAAGAATCAGGGGGAAAATGTATGTAGCACACACCTCCGCCCTGCCCTTCACGGACAACCGCCGTCGATTCCAAGTCTTGCCGGCAGAATCGACCTTTGCAAGTACTTCAGACCAATTCTTCTCCAGCTGGAGGTCCGGTCCAAACCACACTCCAAGAATGCGGACAGGTCCATCCGTCCAACCGAAGCGGCCCGGAAGAGCGACCCCCTTCCAGGCACCTAACCGCAAGCCGGAAGACTTGTCGCGGTTTATCTTGGCCCCTGTCACCTTCTCGTACCGGTCAAGCGCCTTCTGTACCGCCTCGATGTCGTCCCGGGACGACACGAAAGCAGATACGTCATCGGCGTACGCGGAAACCCTGGCTCGAGCCCCTCCAGGAACGGCGATTCCGCGTAGGGCCGGACTGCCGGTCAAGTCCTTCAGCCGGCGAAGGAGAGGCTCCAACGCCAAAGCATAAAGGAGAGGCGACAGCGGACAACCCTGACGAACCGACCTAGACAGGACGAACACGTCCGACAACCTTCCGTTCACCTGTACCACAGCACTGGGGGAGCGATACAGGAGGCTAATCCAGCGGCAGAAGTTGGGTGCGAATCCAGCGGCCTGCAGGACAGTAGCAAGGTAGCGATGGTCGACCCTATCAAATGCCTTGGACTGATCCAAATTGATCAGCGCGGCTTGCTCGTCGTCTTTTACACCCTCTATGATCGTACGGATCAGATGCAGGTTGCTCTGAATTGTTCGGCCCCTCACAGAACAAGTCTGCTCATGTCCCAACAGAGACTCGGCAACTGACTGCAAACGCTCCTGCAGGATCTTGGCCATAATCTTTAACTCTGTGTTTAGCAGAGTTATGGGCCTGTAGTCATCTAGCTTCCCTCCACCACCTTTGCCCTTTTTCAACAGAGTGATCACGCCCCTGGTGATCCGGTTGGGGATGGATCCCGACCGAAACCAGTTGTTGAACACTGCAGTCAAAATCGGAACAAAGATGTGCGACAGCCTCAAGTACAATTCATAGGGCAAACCATCCAGACCGGGCGACTTGCCTCTGCCGACCTTCTTCAAAACCGCGTAGACTTCGCCCTCCGTGATCTCTCCCTCGCAGCTAGCCGCTTCAGTCGGCGAAAGCCGAGAAAAGTCAGCCAAATAGCTACGAAACTCCTCCTCACGGAGACCAGGCTCCTTGGTAAACCGGCTCTCGAAATGGCGCCGAAACGCCTCGCACATGTCGTCAGTGGCCCGAAGAGTACGCCCCTCTGGGGATTCGACTTCACGAATGTAACGATCGCCACCTCGACGGACCTCTTCCCTGCGCAGATCTGCGCCCAAATTCACAGCTTCGGAAGACATCTTGCTTAACTTATGTCTAATTACCTGGCCCATGTACCGCTCGCTATTCGAACGATCCAGGGCCTCCTTAGCTAAGGCTATCTCTAGGGTATCCCCCCCAGCCACCGCCCGGGAATAACTAGACTTGAGTGTCTTCACCTTATCAGCTCTATCTAGAGCGAGCCGTTTGCCGAAATCAGTGGTGAAGGACCTAATCCTACACTTAAGGCGTTCCCACCACTTATTCCCGATAACCGCCCCCACTATCTCCAACTGCACTAGTCTAAATAGCTGTTCTCGAAAGTCCTCCCTGTCCAGTAAGGACAGATTGAACTTCCAGTACCCAGCCATTCTAGGCCTACAGTCTAACGCCACCCGGGCACAAACGAGTTTGTGGTCCGAATAGCCTACCCAGTGAAACGTAGGGCAATCTAGTAGATCTATGTCGGCTCTTCTAACTAACATTCTGTCAAGGTAGCTAACTACCTTGTCAAAAGGCCAATTAAGAGCCCACGTCCACATTTTCCCCCCGGGATGATCGACCCGGTATCTATCGACGAGACCATAATCGTCGATCAGATCAACCAGGCTACGATCGCCCCTTCTCCCGCTAGCTCCCCGCCCCTGTCTAACTTGGGGTCCAGGATGGCATTCCAGTCCCCCATTAAAACTAGGCGCGTTGAATCCACCAGGAACGGCCCCAACCGCCGAAAAAACGAGACCCGCTCCTCCCGGTCGTTGGGCGCATAAACCGCAACGACTCGGAACGAACCACTTTTCACGGCAATATCGGCCACGATCAACCGGCCCTCGGCATCGGTATGCCCAAGGTCCACCTTCGCATCGAGAGTACGCCTGACAAGCAAAGAAACTCCTCTGGCAGAACGGTCCCCATATGCTGAATAGACGACAAAGTCATCGTCCAGCACACACGCATCGGAACTGCAAACAAAGTGGGTCTCCTCGATCGCGGCAACATCCACATCCAGGGACAGAAGGTCCCGTAGCAGGCGGGCAGCCTTACCCCGATCCCTTAAGCCCCTCACATTCAAAGTTGCTATCTTAATAGACATCTTCTAAGCCTGCAAATAGAAAAAAGAGTCAGCGCAAAAACCTACTCACATACGGGGCGGAAATCTGCAGCGGTAAGGACCCCGACGGAATGTCCTAGGCTCCCTATACCTAGTTCCGACATCATCCGTCCATCCAGGACTATTCCGCCAACGTCCGAGGGGTATGTTAATTTAACACACCTATATAGAGCGGGATGGAGTATAACAGGGACCCGGCCCGCACAAAATTGTCTGAACTTTTTCACATAAGGATCATCCATCGAAAACATCCTGATTTTGGGGAAAGCCTCTCTGGCTTCAAACAGGTGGTCCCACACTTTCAGGTATTTACCTGAGTCTCTTACACAGGTGACCACCCCGGGTGCCCCGGGAAAGTTTCTAGGGTCCTCGACAGTTTTCCCGTCTATTTTGTCTAGTTTTAGTAGCAGAGCAAGTAAAGATTTCTTCCTCTGATTCGAGATATTTTTGTTCACCTGCTCGCTATCTATCTTACAAATACTTTCCGGTTCCGGGAACACCCTCCTCTTCTTTTTCTTTTCCTTATCACGGTGGGGAGGGGAAGAAGTAGAAGAGTGGGGGGGAGTGGATGATAAACTAGCAGGGGAAGAAGAGGGGGTTGGGGATGGAGCTCTAGTTGGTGAGGTGGGGAAGCTCCTGGCTCTGTCTGATTGTTTTTTCGCTGGTGAGGCCGGTACGGATATGGCCCGGCCTCTGCTCCTATTCTTTTCTTCCTTACTTTGACTGGCCTGCTTCTCTTCAGGTCGGCTTGTCTCGTCGTCTTCCTCTCTGGATCTTTTCAGAGATGAAGCACGAGGGGGAGGCATGATCTCAACCTCCATTTCCGCTTCAGCTTGCTGCTGCTGGTTCTCATCTTTTTCACACTGCTGCTGTTCTTGCTGCTGATCTTCATGTTTCTGTTGGGGCTGCTGCTGCTGCCTTTGCTGTGGCTGCTGTTGTACTTGTTTATGCAGAGCCTGTTTCAGTTCTAGCTGCTGCTGCTGCGGTCTTTTCTGCTCTTTTTGAGTCTGCTGCTGTTGTTTTGCGGGCAGCTTCTTCTCTCCCTTTAAATGCTGCTCCTGACGCTGCTTTTGGGGAGACATCTCTTTTCGTCCAGAAGTTGTGGGCACTTCTGCAGCTTTCCGCCCCTTCACCTTCTTCCATTCACCCTCTGGGGCCTCCTTCGTTGTTGCTGCTGCTGCTGCTCCTGCCGCCGCTTTAGTTTCCGCTGCTGCTGGTGCCACTGGTTTGGGTGGAGCCTTCGAATTCTTTGTGGGGCACGCCTTTGACATGTGCCCCAGCACACCACAAGCCCAACAGTACGGCTTGCGACCCTCCACCACCACCAGCATCCGTCTTGTCCTGTATAGTAAGGTATTCGGGACTTCTGCAAAGGCCTCCCGATTCAGGGTCACGTACAGTACCATGTCTCCGGTTGCAATTCCGGCCTTACTCTTTACAGAAGCAACTTCGTCCACTGTCCCGTATTTGGTGAAGAATGCTCCCATCCTATCTTCGCAGATATCCACGGGTACACCGTGCACTGTTATTTTAGTGCGACGGGTCCCCATGTATTCCGTTTGCAATCTCAGGCTCGCCGTTGTTAGACTTTTCCCAGTGAGCGCCTTCGCTTCCTGCTCTGTGGCCAGCAATATGTCCCACAACGCATTGGTCCGTCTGGCCAAAATTTGGGGGGCAATATGTAGGCTCTTAATCGCCTCTTCCCTGGCTTCCCTGCTGACCCCAATTAATTTCCGACTTTTTACGTCGGATGTCAGCAGGGAAATTGTTCTTACAGTAATGGCATCCCGGGCTTCTGGAATGGTCATAAATTCATTCCCATTTATGAATTTATCATAATTCTTGGATTGCTCCACATAGTATGCTGGATCTTTTTGGGGCCTGTTCTCTAGCCAGGCACTTTTTTTCTCCGGTGACTTGTTTTGTACATTCACCGGCGGTGAATTTGGTTCTTCAGCCATGGTGGAACACCACCACCGCTAAATAAATATTGACGCTCTCTATAAAAATGTTATTTGTTCATTTCTCCACGAAAAAATAAGGGACTCAAATAAAGTCAAAATCAAACAAAAATCAAAACGATTATAAACAAAAAATAAACAAACAAACAACAAAACTGAATTAAAACCGGGAGCGGGGTAGACAACAAAGCAAGGAAAGAAACTGAAATAAAATAAAATGAAATGAACCAGTAAAATCAAGTAAATAAAAGTTAACCAGAAAAATTCAGAACGCAATTAAATAAAGACACTTATCAGTTCGTGCTCTTGTACAAGACCAAAATAACAACACGTAGTCCTCCGGATATGTATATATGATTAGGAGATTTATTATGCGAAGTCTACATAATTGTGGCACGAGGCCGAAAAGGGGAGGGGTAGAGGCTGGTCAACACTAACTATCTTATACCTAGCTAATCTGACTCACGACCCGTTCATACATTACAATTTACCCATTCACCACAAGAACTCGTCCATCACCAAACAATCCTTCAATCACCATAATACCACATCCTCTCAAGGGGAACCTAGCAAAACGCGCCCCACGCCATAAAAATTTGATGATGATACACATGCTATACATTAAAATTCTAATAATGATAGAATGAGAAGGGAGGGAAATGAACCCACAAATAACTAAAAAGTAACACAAATGCAAACTAAACATAATATATGTTAGTAGGGGAGCGTCCACCCCTCAAAAAAGAGAGGCCGCTGTATTCTGCCCAAGGGACAGAATCAAGAGGCAACTCTCGCTAAGGGAGTGGGAAAATGGATAAAATATTATGCAGGAATGGGAAAATATAAAGCTGACCCAGTCGAGATAAAAGGAGGCCAAAACAAACTGGGGAGGTTGGGAATCTCGACTTGGATCATAACCAAAGAGTAGCCGGGTTACAGGCCAGGAACAACACTTACTCACATTAACTAGGTACACTTAAGCTTGTCTAACCTAACCAAGGGGAGGGTTCCGCAGGAAGCCACCCCGATGTGCAATAGGTTGACCTAGAAGAGAAAATCAAGGCTAGCCCCGGTCACACGAACCAAGCTCGCCTCTTTTACCCACCTTTCGCCAAAGACTGTCGAATGCAATCGTTTTCTATCAGATCTAATCTTCATCTTGAGCTGATGCTCAAAGAATTGGATTAGATGCTGATGAGAAAGACGGTTGCCCCGCAAGACTTCCTCCTTTCGCGTCGTCCAAATCACCATTCGAGCCGTGGCCAGCAGCGTCAGAAACACCATCCGTTTCACCCCGGAATAAGGGGGCGACACATTGTCAGACGCGTATGCGCGATCAATGGACACAAGCTGTTCGGGAGCGAGACGAGCCGTCAGCTCGCAGACATGGTCCCATAAGGGGCGGACCCGGGGGCAATGGTAGAAGGCGTGCGAAGCCGTTTCTTCTAAGCCAAGACCACACCGTTCACAGTCTGGCAAATCCGCCAAACCCCATATGAAAGCCTTGTCGTTGAGAGGCAGCCGATTCCGAGCCAATCGCCAGGTAAGCGAAAACTCAGGGTTACTGAGGTAATCCGCCGCTGGCGCCCAAGACCAGTAGGAGCGATACTCCTCCTCCGACAAGCCGAGCGTATCACGTAGGGAATCCTTCGCGGGCCCCTCCACTAATCCACGATAGAAGACCTTCCTAGGCCGTGAAAGGTCACTGGACCGGGGAATGGCCTTCAAGGCCGACCGACACTCGCGGATGAAATCCGACTCGTCCCGGGGTTTACGACGGCGCTCAACCCTCGAGATGGGGGGACTGATGGTAAGGCTAGGGTAGGCGTCCCTAACAATCCCCTCCAGAATCGGATCTCTCCCAGTCAATGCGCGGCGTAGGAAAGCCAACCTAGAGGCACGGACGTGACTCAAGAGGTGCGGCATTCCCAGCCCCCCATGACACGGACGTTTAGTGCAGACTCGTCTGTCGACCCTGTTCACGCGTCCCCTCCATAAAATGGAGGATAGCGATCGCTCGAGCGCCTTCCAATGGGTCTCACAGAGAGGAAGTACAGACAATCGATAAAGAATCAGGGGGAAAATGTATGTAGCACACACCTCCGCCCTGCCCTTCACGGACAACCGCCGTCGATTCCAAGTCTTGCCGGCAGAATCGACCTTTGCAAGTACTTCAGACCAATTCTTCTCCAGCTGGAGGTCCGGTCCAAACCACACTCCAAGAATGCGGACAGGTCCATCCGTCCAACCGAAGCGGCCCGGAAGAGCGATCCCCTTCCAGGCACCTAACCGCAAGCCGGAAGACTTGTCGCGGTTTATCTTGGCCCCTGTCACCTTCTCGTACCGATCAAGCGCCTTCTGTACCGCCTCGATGTCGTACCGGGACGACACGAAAGCAGATACGTCATCGGCGTACGCGGAAACCCTGGCTCGAGCCCCTCCAGGAACGGCGATTCCGCGTAGGGCCGGACTGCCGGTCTCGTCCTTCAGCCGGCGAAGGAGAGGCTCCAACGCCAAAGCATAAAGGAGAGGCGACAGCGGACAACCCTGACGAACCGACCTAGACAGCACGAACGCGTCCGACAACCTTCCGTTCACCTGTACCACAGCACTGGGGGAGCGATCCAGGAGGCTAATCCAGCGGCAGAAGTTGGGTGCGAATCCAGCGACCTGCAGGACAGTAGCAAGGTAGCGATGGTCGACCCTATCAAATGCCTTGGACTGATCCAAATTGATCAGCGCGGCTTGCTCGTCGTCTTTTACACCCTCTATGATCGTGCGGATCAGATGCAGGTTGCTCTGAATTGTTCGGCCCCTCACAGAACAAGTCTGCTCATGTCCCAACAGAGACTCGGCAACTGACTGCAAACGCTCCTGCAGGATCTTGGCCATAATCTTTAACTCTGTGTTTAGCAGAGTTATGGGCCTGTAGTCATCTAGCTTCCCCCCACCACCTTTGCCCTTTCTCAACAGAGTGATCACGCCCCTGGTGATCCGGTTGGGGATGGACCCCGACCGAAACCAGTTGTTGAACACTGCGGTCAAAATCGGAACAAAGATGTGCGACAGCCTCAAGTACAATTCATAGGGCAAACCATCCAGACCGGGCGACTTGCCTCTGCCGACCTTCTTCAAAACCGCGTAGACTTCGCCCTCCGTGATCTCTCCCTCGCAGCTAGCCGCTTCAGTCGGCGAAAGCCGAGGAAAGTCAGCCAAATAGCTACGAAACTCCTCCTCACGGAGACCAGGCTCCTTGGTAAACCGGCTCTCGAAATGGCGCCGAAACGCCTCGCACATGTCGTCAGTGGCCCGAAGAGTACGCCCCTCCGGGGATTCGACTTCACGAATGTAACGATCGCCACCTCGACGGACCTCTTCCTTGCGCAGATCTGCGCCCAAATTCACAGCTTCGGAAGACATCTTGCTTAACTTATGTCTAATTACCTGGCCCATGTACCGCTCGCTATTCGAACGATCCAGGGCCTCCTTAGCTAAGGCTATCTCTAGGGTATCCCCCCAGCCACCGCCCGGGAATAACTAGACTTGAGTGTCTTCACCTTATCAGCTCTATCTAGAGCGAGCCGTTTGCCGAAATCAGTGGTGAAGGACCTAATCCTACACTTAAGGCGTTCCCACCACTTATTCCCGATAACCGCCCCCACTATCTCCAACTGCACTAGTCTAAATAGCTGTTCTCGAAAGTCCTCCCTGTCCAGTAAGGACAGATTGAACTTCCAGTACCCAGCCATTCTAGGCCTACAGTCTAACGCCACCCGGGCACAAACGAGTTTGTGGTCCGAATAGCCTACCCAGTGGAACGTAGGGCAATCTAGTAGATCTATGTCGGCTCTTCTAACAAACATTCTGTCAAGGTAGCTAACTACCTTGTCAAAAGGCCAATTAAGAGCCCACGTCCACATTTTCCCCCCGGGATGATCGACCCGGTATCTATCGACGAGACCATAATCGTCGATCAGATCAACCAGGCTACGATCGCCCCTTCTCCCGCTAGCTCCCCGCCCCCTGTCTAACTTGGGGTCCAGGATGGCATTCCAGTCCCCCATTAAAACTAGGCGCGTTGAATCCACTAGGAACGGCCCCAACCGCCGAAAAAACGAGACCCGCTCCTCCCGTTCGTTGGGCGCATAAACCGCAACGACTCGGAACGAACCACTTTTCACGGCAATATCGGCCACGATCAACCGGCCCTCGGCATCGGTATGCCCAAGGTCCACCTTCGCATCGAGAGTACGCCTGACAAGCAAAGAAACTCCTCTGGCAGAACGGTCCCCATATGCTGAATAGACGACAAAGTCATCGTCCAGCACACACGCATCGGAACTGCAAACAAAGTGGGTCTCCTCGATCGCGGCAACATCCACATCCAGGGACAGAAGGTCCCGGAGCAGGCGGGCAGCCTTACCCCGATCCCTTAAGCCCCTCACATTCAAAGTTGCTATCTTAATAGACATCTTCTAAGCCTGCAAATAGAAAAAAGAGTCAGCGCAAAAACCTACTCACATACGGGGCGGAAATCTGCAGCGGTAAGGACCCCGACGGAATGTCCTAGGCTATATGTATATATGACTAGATGATTTATTATGTTTTTATACATAATTGTGGCACGTGGCCTATGAAGGGGAGGGGTAAAGGCTGGTCCAAACTAACTATCCTATACCTAGCTAATCAGATTCACGACCCATTCATACATTACAATTTACCCATTCACCACAAGAACTCGTCCGTCACCAAACAATCCTCCAACCACCATAATACCGCATCCTCTCAAGGGGAACCTAGCAAAAACGCGCCGCACACCATAAAAATCTGATGATGATATAAATGCTATACATTAAAATTCTAACAATGATAGAATGAGTGGGGAGGGGAGATGATCCCAATAATCAAATAAATATAAACACAAAATACAAACTAAACATAACAGATGTTAGTAGGGGACCGTCCATCACTCAAAATAGAGAGGCCGCTGTATTCTGCCCAGGGGACAAAATCAAGAGGCAACTCTCGCTAAGGGAGTGGGAAGAAGGCTAAAATATTATGCGGGAATGGGAAAATATAAAGCTGACCCAGTCGAGATAAAAGGGGGCCGAAACAAACTGGGGAGGTTGGGAATCTCGACTTGGACCATAACCAAAGAGTAGCCGGGTTACAGGCCAGGAACAACACTTACTCACATTAACTAGGTACACTGAAGCTTGTCTAACCTAACCAAGGGGAGGGTTCCACAGGAAGCCACCCCGATGTGCAATAGGTTGACCTAGAAGAGAAAATCAAGGCTAGCCCCGGTCACACGAACCAAACTCGCCTCTTTTACCCACCTTTCGCCAAAGACTGTCGAATGCAATCGTTTTCTATCAGATCTAATCTTCATCTTGAGCTGATGCTCAAAGAATAGGATTAGATGCTGATGAGAAAGACGGTTGCCCCGCAAGACTTCCTCCTTTCGCGTCGTCCAAATCACCATTCGAGCCGTGGCCAGCAGCGTCAGAAACACCATCCGTTTCACCCCGGAATACGGGGGCGACACATTGTCACACGCGTATGCGCGATCAATGGACACAAGCTGTTCGGGAGCGAGACGAGCCGTCAGCTCGCCGACATGGTCCCATAAGGGGCGGACCCGGGGGCAATGGTAGAAGGCGTGCGAAGCCGTTTCTTCTAAGCCAAGACCACACCGTTCACAGTCTGGCAAATCCGCCAAACCCCATATGAAAGCCTTGTCGTTGAGAGGCAGCCGATTCCGAGCCAATCGCCAGGTAAGCGAAAACTCAGGGTTACTGAGGTAATCCGCCGCTGGCGCCCAAGACCAGTAGGAGCGATACTCCTCCTCCGACAAACCGAGCGTATCACGTAGGGAATCCTTCGCGGGCCCCTCCACTAATCCACGATAGAAGACCTTCCTAGGCCGTGAAAGGTCACTGGACCGGGGAATGGCCTTCAAGGCCGACCGACACTCGCGGATGAAATCCGACTCGTCCCGGGGTTTAAAACGGCGCTCAACACTCGAGATGGGGGGACTGATGGTAAGGCTAGGGAAGGTGTCCCTAACAATCCCCTCCAGAATCGGATCTCTCCCAGTCAATGCGCGGCGTAGGAAAGCTAACCTAGAGGCACGGACGTGACTCAAGAGGTGCGGCATTCCCAGCCCCCCATGACACGGACGTTTAGTGCAGACTCGTCTGTCGACCCTGTTCACGCGTCCCCTCCATAAAATGGAGGATAGCGATCGCTCGAGCGCCTTCCAATGGGTCTCACAGAGAGGAAGTACAGACAATCGATAAAGAATCAGGGGGAAAATGTATGTAGCACACACCTCCGCCCTGCCCTTCACGGACAACCGCCGTTGATTCCAAGTCTTGCCGGCAGAATCGACCTTTGCAAGTACTTCAGACCAATTCTTCTCCAGCTGGAGGTCCGGTCCAAACCACACTCCAAGAATGCGGACAGGTCCATCCGTCCAACCGAAGCGGCCCGGAAGAGCGACCCCCTTCCAGGCACCTAACCGCAAGCCGGAAGACTTGTCGCGGTTTATCTTGGCCCCTGTCACCTTCTCGTACCGATCAAGCGCCTTCTGTACCGCCTCGATGTCGTCCCGGGACGACACGAAAGCAGATACGTCATCGGCGTACGCGGAAACCCTGGCTCGAGCCCCTCCAGGAACGGCGATTCCGCGTAGGGCCGGACTGCCGGTCTCGTCCTTCAGCCGGCGAAGGAGAGGCTCCAACGCCAAAGCATAAAGGAGAGGCGACAGCGGACAACCCTGTCGAACCGACCTAGACAGCACGAACGCGTCCGACAACCTTCCGTTCACCTGTACCACAGCACTGGGGGAGCGATACAGGAGGCTAATCCAGCGGCAGAAGTTGGGTGCGAATCCAGCGGCCTGCAGGACAGTAGCAAGGTAGCGATGGTCGACCCTATCAAATGCCTTGGACTGATCCAAATTGATCAGCGCGGCTTGCTCGTCGTCTTTTACACCCTCTTTGATCGTGCGGATCAGATGCAAGTTGCTCTGAATTGTTCGGCCCCTCACAGAACAAGTCTGCTCAGGTCCCAACAGAGACTCGGCAACTGACTGCAAACGCTCCTGCAGGATCTTAGCCATAATCTTTAACTCTGTGTTTAGCAGAGTTATGGGCCTGTAGTCATCTAGTTTCCCCCCACCACCTTTGCCCTTTTTCAACACAGTGATCACGCCCCTGGAGATCCGATTGGGGATGGACCCCGACCGAAACCAGTTGTTGAACACTGCAGTCAAAATCGGAACAAAGATGTGCGACAGCCTCAAGTACAATTCATAGGGCAAACCATCCAGACCGGGCGACTTGCCTCTGCCGACCTTCTTCAAAACCGCGTAGACTTCGCCCTCCGTGATCTCTCCCTCGCAGCTAGCCGCTTCAGTCGGCGAAAGCCGAGGAAAGTCAGCCAAATAGCTACGAAACTCCTCCTCACGGAGACCAGGCTCCTTGGTAAACCGGCTCTCGAAATGGCGCCGAAACGCCTCGCACATGTCGTCAGTGGCCCGAAGAGTACGCCCCTCCGGGGATTCGACTTCACGAATGTAACGATCGCCACCTCGACGGACTTCTTCCCTGCGCAGATCTGCGCCCAAATTCACAGCTTCGGAAGACATCTTGCTTAACTTATGTCTAATTACCTGGCCCATGTACCGCTCGCTATTCGAACGATCCAGGGCCTCCTTAGCTAAGGCTATCTCTAGGGGATCCCCACCAGCCACCGCCCGGGAATAACTAGACTTGAGTGTCTTCACCTTATCAGCTCTATCTAGAGCGAGCCGTTTGCTGAAATTAGTGGTGAAGGACCTAATCCTACATTTAAGGCGTTCCCACCACCTATTCCCGATAACCGCCCCCACTAGCTCCCGCTGCACTAGTCTAATTAGCTGTTCCCGAAAGTCCTCCCTGTCCAGTAAGGACAGATTGAACTTCCAGTACCCAGCCATTCTAGGCCTACAGTCTAACGCCACCCGGGCACAAACGAGTTTGTGGTCCGAATAGCCTACCCAGTGGAACGTAGGGCAATCTAGTAGATCTATGTCGGCTCTTCTAACTAACATTCTTTCAAGGTAGCTAACTACCTTGTCAAAAGGCCAATTAAGAGCCCACGTCCACATTTTCCCCCCGGGATGATCGACCCGGTATCTATCGACGAGACCATAATCGTCGATCAGATCAACCAGGCTACGATCGCCCCTTCTCCCGCTAGCTCCCCGCCCCCTGTCTAACTTGGGGTCCAGGATGGCATTCCAGTCCCCCATTAAAACTAGGCGCGTTGAATCCACTAGGAACGGCCCCAACCGCCGAAAAAACGAGACCCGCTCCTCCCGTTCGTTGGGCGCATAAACTGCAACGACTCGTAACGAACCACTTTTCACGGCAATATCGGCCACGATCAACCGGCCCTCGGCATCGGTATGCACAAGGTCCACCTTCGCATCGAGAGTACGCCTGACAAGCAAAGAAACTCCTCTGGCAGAACGGTCCCCATATGCTGAATAGACGACAAAGTCATCGTCCAGCACACACGCATCGGAACTGCAAACAAAGTGGGTCTCCTCGATCGCGGCAACATCCACGTCCAGGGACAGAAGGTCCCGGAGCAGGCGGGCAGCCTTACCCCGATCCCTTAAGCCCCTCACATTCAGAGTCGCTATCTTGGTTGACATCTTCTAAGACCTGTAAAATAAGAGACAGAATTAACCTACTCACATACGGGGAGGAAATCTGCAGCGGTAAGGACCCCGACGGAATGTCCTAGGCTATATGTATATATGACTAGGATATTTATTATGTATAAAAAATACATAATTGTGGCACAAGGCCGAAAAGTGGAGGGGTAAAGGCTGGTCCAAACTAACTATCCTATACCTAGCTAATCAGATTCACGACCCATTCATACATTACAATTTACCCATTCACCACAAGAACTCGTCCGTCACCAAACAATCCTTCAATCACCATAATACCACATCCTCTCAAGGGGAACCTAGCAAAACGCGCCCCACACCATAAAAATTTGATGATGATACATAAAATACTTAAAATTTTAATAATGATAGAATGAGAGGGGAGGGAGATGAACCCAATAATCAAATAAATATCAACACAAAATACAAACTAAACATAACAGATGTTAGTAGGGGACCGTCCAACCCTCAAAATAGAGAGGCCGCTGTATTCTGCCCAGGGGACAGAATCAAGAAGCTCTCTCGCTAAGGGAGTGGGGAAAAAGGATAAAATATTATGCGGGAATGGGGAAATATAAAGCTGACCCAGTCGAGATGAAAAGGAGGGTTAAAAACAAACTGGGGAGGTTGGGAATCTCGACTTGGATCATAACCAAAGAGTAGCCGGGTTACAGGCCAGGAACAACACTTACTCACATTAACTAGGTACACTTAAGCTTGTCTAATCCTAACCAAAGGGAGGGTTCCACAGAAAGCCACCCCGATGTGCAATAGGTTGACCTAGAAGAGAAAATCAAGGCTAGCCCCGGTCACACGAACCAAGCTCGCCTCTTTTACCCACCTTTCGCTAAAGACTGTCGAATGCAATCGTTTTCTATCAGATCTAATCTTCATCTTGAGCTGATGCTCAAAGAATAGGATTAGATGCTGATGAGAAAGACGGTTGCCCCGCAAGACTTCCTCCTTTCGCGTCGTCCAAATCACCATTCGAGCCGTGGCCAGCAGCGTCAGAAACACCATTCGTTTCACCCCGGAATACGGGGGCGACACATTGTCACACGCGTATGCGCGATCAATGGACACAAGCTGTTCGGGAGCGAGACGAGCCGTCAGCTCGCCGACATGGTCCCATAAGGGGCGGACCCGGGGGCAATGGTAGAAGGCGTGCGGAGCCGTTTCTTCTAAGCCAAGACCACACCGTTCACAGTCTGGCAAATCCGCCAAACCCCATATGAAAGCCTTGTCGTTGAGAGGCACCAGATTCCGAGCCAATCGCCAGGTAAGCGAAAACTCAGGGTTACTGAGGTAATCCGCCGCTGGCGCCCAAGACCAGTAGGAGCGATACTCCTCCTCCGACAAGCCGAGCGTATCACGTAGGGAATCCTTCGCGGGCCCCTCCACTAATCCACGATAGAAGACCTTCCTAGGCCGTGACAGGTCACTGGACCGGGGAATGGCCTTCAAGGCCGACCGACACTCGCGGATGAAATCCGACTCGTCCCGGGGTTTACGACGGCGCTCAACCCTCGAGATGGGGGGACTGATGGTAAGGCTAGGGAAGGCGTCCCTAACAATCCCCTCCAGAATCGGATCTCTCCCAGTCAATGCGCGGCGTAGGAAAGCCAACCTAGAGGCACGGCTGTGACTCAAGAGGTGCGGCATTCCCAGCCCCCCATGACACGGACGTTTAGTGCAGACTCGTCTGTCGACCCTGTTCACGCGTCCCCTCCATAAAATGGAGGATAGCGATCGCTCGAGCGCCTTCCAATGGGTCTCACAGAGAGGAAGTACAGACAATCGATAAAGAATCAGGGGGAAAATGTATGTAGCACACACCTCCGCCCTGCCCTTCACGGACAACCGCCGTTGATTCCAAGTCTTGCCGGCAGAATCGACCTTTGCAAGTACTTCAGACCAATTCTTCTCCAGCTGGAGGTCCGGTCCAAACCACACTCCAAGAATGCGGACAGGTCCATCCGTCCAACCGAAGCGGCCCGGAAGAGCGACCCCCTTCCAGGCACCTAACCGCAAGCCGGAAGACTTGTCGCGGTTTATCTTGGCCCCTGTCACCTTCTCGTACCGATCAAGCGCCTTCTGTACCGCCTCGATGTCGTCCCGGGACGACACGAAAGCAGATACGTCATCGGCGTACGCGGAAACCCTGGCTCGAGCCCCTCCAGGAACGGCGATTCCGCGTAGGGCCGGACTGCCGGTCTCGTCCTTCAGCTGGCGAAGGAGAGGCTCCAACGCCAAAGCATAAAGGAGAGGCGACAGCGGACAACCCTGACGAACCGACCTAGACAGCACGAACGCGTCCGACAACCTTCCGTTCACCTGTACCACAGCACTGGGGGAGCGATACAGGAGGCTAATCCAGCGGCAGAAGTTGGGTGCGAATCCAGCGGCCTGCAGGACAGTAGCAAGGTAGCGATGGTCGACCCTATCAAATGCCTTGGACTGATCCAAATTGATCAGCGCGGCTTGCTCGTCGTCTTTTACACCCTCTATGATCGTGCGGATCAGATGCAGGTTGCTCTGAATTGTTCGGCCCCTCACAGAACAAGTCTGCTCAGGTCCCAACAGAGACTCGGCAACTGACTGCAAACGCTCCTGCAGGATCTTGGCCATAATCTTTAACTCTGTGTTTAGCAGAGTTATGGGCCTGTAGTCATCTAGTTTCCCCCCACCACCTTTGCCCTTTTTCAACAGAGTGATCACGCCCCTGGAGATCCGATTGGGGATGCACTCCGACCGAAACCAGTTGTTGAACACTGCAGTCAAAATCGGAACAAAGATGTGCGACAGCCTCAAGTACAATTCATAGGGCAAACCATCCAGACCGGGCGACTTGCCTCTGCCGACCTTCTTCAAAACCGCGTAGACTTCGCCCTCCGTGATCTCTCCCTCGCAGCTAGCCGCTTCAGTCGGCGAAAGCCGAGGAAAGTCAGCCAAATAGCTACGAAACTCCTCCTCACGGAGACCAGGCTCCTTGGTAAACCGGCTCTCGAAATGGCGCCGAAACGCCTCGCACATGTCGTCAGTGGCCCGAAGAGTACGCCCCTCCGGGGATTCGACTTCACGAATGTAACGATCGCCACCTCGACGGACCTCTTCCCTGCGCAGATCTGCGCCCAAATTCACAGCTTCGGAAGACATCTTGCTTAACTTATGTCTAATTACCTGGCCCATGTACCGCTCGCTATTCGAACGATCCAGGGCCTCCTTAGCTAAGGCTATCTCTAGGGGATCCCCACCAGCCACCGCCCGGGAATAACTAGACTTGAGTGTCTTCACCTTATCAGCTCTATCTAGAGCGAGCCGTTTGCTGAAATTAGTGGTGAAGGACCTAATCCTACATTTAAGGCGTTCCCACCACCTATTCCCGATAACCGCCCCCACTAGCTCCCGCTGCACTAGTCTAATTAGCTGTTCCCGAAAGTCCTCCCTGTCCAGTAAGGACAGATTGAACTTCCAGTACCCAGCCATTCTAGGCCTACAGTCTAACGCCACCCGGGCACAAACGAGTTTGTGGTCCGAATAGCCTACCCAGTGGAACGTAGGGCAATCTAGTAGATCTATGTCGGCTCTTCTAACTAACATTCTGTCAAGGTAGCTAACTACCTTGTCAAAAGGCCAATTAAGAGCCCACGTCCACATTTTCCCCCCGGGATGATCGACCCGGTATCTATCGACGAGACCATAATCGTCGATCAGATCAACCAGGCTACGATCGCCCCTTCTCCCGCTAGCTCCCCGCCCCCTGTCTAACTTGGGGTCCAGGATGGCATTCCAGTCCCCCATTAAAACTAGGCGCGTTGAATCCACTAGGAACGGCCCCAACCGCCGAAAAAACGAGACCCGCTCCTCCCGGTCGTTGGGCGCATAAACCGCAACGACTCGGAACGAACCACTTTTCACGGCAATATCGGCCACGATCAACCGGCCCTCGGCATCGGTATGCACAAGGTCCACCTTCGCATCGAGAGTACGCCTGACAAGCAAAGAAACTCCTCTGGCAGAACGGTCCCCATATGCTGAATAGACGACAAAGTCATCGTCCAGCACACACGCATCGGAACTGCAAACAAAGTGGGTCTCCTCGATCGCGGCAACATCCACGTCCAGGGACAGAAGGTCCCGGAGCAGGCGGGCAGCCTTACCCCGATCCCTTAAGCCCCTCACATTCAGAGTCGCTATCTTGGTTGACATCTTCTAAGACCTGTAAAATAAGAGACAGAATTAACCTACTCACATACGGGGAGGAAATCTGCAGCGGTAAGGACCCCGACGGAATGTCCTAGGCTATATGTATATATGACTAGGATATTTATTTGTAAAATTTACAAATTTTGGCACGTGGCCGATGAAGGGGAGGGGTAGAGGCTGGTCCAAACTAACTATCCTATACCTAGCTAATCAGATTCACGACCCATTCATACATTACAATTTACCCATTCACCACAAGAACTCGTCCGTCACCAAACAATCCTCCAACCACCATAATACCGCATCCTCTCAAGGGAAACCTAGCAAAAACGCGCCCCACACCATAAAAATTTGATGATAATACATAAAATACATAAAATTTTAATAATGATAGAATGAGAGGGGAGGGAGATGAACCCAATAATCAAATAAATATAAACACAAAATACAAACTAAACATAACAGATGTTAGTAGGGGACCGTCCATCCCTCAAAATAGAGAGGCCGCTGTATTCTGCCCAGGGGACAAAATCAAGAGGCAACTCTCGCTAAGGGAGTGGGAAGAAGGCTAAAATATTATGCGGGAATGGGAAAATATAAAGCTGACCCAGTCGAGATAAAAGGGGGCCGAAACAAACTGGGGAGGTTGGGAATCTCGACTTGGACCATAACCAAAGAGTAGCCGGGTTACAGGCCAGGAACAACACTTACTCACATTAACTAGGTACACTGAAGCTTGTCTAACCTAACCAAGGGGAGGGTTCCACAGGAAGCCACCCCGATGTGCAATAGGTTGACCTAGAAGAGAAAATCAAGGCTAGCCCCGGTCACACGAACCAAGCTCGCCTCTTTTACCCACCTTTCGCTAAAGACTGTCGAATGCAATCGTTTTCTATCAGATCTAATCTTCATCTTGAGCTGATGCTCAAAGAATAGGATTAGATGCTGATGAGAAAGACGGTTGCCCCGCAAGACTTCCTCCTTTCGCGTCGTCCAAATCACCATTCGAGCCGTGGCCAGCAGCGTCAGAAACACCATCCGTTTCACCCCGGAATACGGGGGCGACACATTGTCACACGCGTATGCGCGATCAATGGACACAAGCTGTTCGGGAGCGAGACGAGCCGTCAGCTCGCCGACATGGTCCCATAAGGGGCGGACCCGGGGGCAATGGTAGAAGGCGTGCGGAGCCGTTTCTTCTAAGCCAAGACCACACCGTTCACAGTCTGGCAAATCCGCCAAACCCCATATGAAAGCCTTGTCGTTGAGAGGCAGCCGATTCCGAGCCAATCGCCAGGTAAGCGAAAACTCAGGGTTACTGAGGTAATCCGCCGCTGGCGCCCAAGACCAGTAGGAGCGATACTCCTCCTCCGACAAGCCGAGCGTATCACGTAGGGAATCCTTCGCGGGCCCCTCCACTAATCCACGATAGAAGACCTTCCTAGGCCGTGACAGGTCACTGGACCGGGGAATGGCCTTCAAGGCCGACCGACACTCGCGGATGAAATCCGACTCGTCCCGGGGTTTACGACGGCGCTCAACCCTCGAGATGGGGGGACTGATGGTAAGGCTAGGGAAGGCGTCCCTAACAATCCCCTCCAGAATCGGATCTCTCCCAGTCAATGCGCGGCGCAGGAAAGCCAACCTAGAGGCACGGACGTGACTCAAGAGGTGCGGCATTCCCAGCCCCCCATGACACGGACGTTTAGTGCAGACTCGTCTGTCGACCCTGTTCACGCGTCCCCTCCATAAAATGGAGGATAGCGATCGCTCGAGCGCCTTCCAATGGGTCTCACAGAGAGGAAGTACAGACAATCGATAAAGAATCAGGGGGAAAATGTATGTAGCACACACCTCCGCCCTGCCCTTCACGGACAACCGCCGTCGATTCCAAGTCTTGCCGGCAGAATCGACCTTTGCAAGTACTTCAGACCAATTCTTCTCCAGCTGGAGGTCCGGTCCAAACCACACTCCAAGAATGCGGACAGGTCCATCCGTCCAACCGAAGCGGCCCGGAAGAGCGACCCCCTTCCAGGCACCTAACCGCAAGCCGGAAGACTTGTCGCGGTTTATCTTGGCCCCTGTCACCTTCTCGTACCGATCAAGCGCCTTCTGTACCGCCTCGATGTCGTCCCGGGACGACACGAAAGCAGATACGTCATCGGCGTACGCGGAAACCCTGGCTCGAGCCCCTCCAGGAACGGCGATTCCGCGTAGGGCCGGACTGCCGGTCTCGTCCTTCAGCCGGCGAAGGAGAGGCTCCAACGCCAAAGCATAAAGGAGAGGCGACAGCGGACAACCCTGACGAACCGACCTAGACAGCACGAACGCGTCCGACAACCTTCCGTTCACCTGTACCACAGCACTGGGGGAGCGATACAGGAGGCTAATCCAGCGGCAGAAGTTGGGTGCGAATCCAGCGGCCTGCAGGACAGTAGCAAGGTAGCGATGGTCGACCCTATCAAATGCCTTGGACTGATCCAAATTGATCAGCGCGGCTTGCTCGTCGTCTTTTACACCCTCTATGATCGTGCGGATCAGATGCAGGTTGCTCTGAATTGTTCGGCCCCTCACAGAACAAGTCTGCTCAGGTCCCAACAGAGACTCGGCAACTGACTGCAAACGCTCCTGCAGGATCTTGGCCATAATCTTTAACTCTGTGTTTAGCAGAGTTATGGGCCTGTAGTCATCTAGCTTCCCCCCACCACCTTTGCCCTTTCTCAACAGAGTGATCACGCCCCTGGTGATCCGGTTGGGGATGGACCCCGACCAAAACCAGTTGTTGAACACTGCAGTCAAAATCGGAACAAAGATGTGCGACAGCCTCAAGTACAATTCATAGGGCAAACCATCCAGACCGGGCGACTTGCCTCTGCCGACCTTCTTCAAAACCGCGTAGACTTCGCCCTCCGTGATCTCTCCCTCGCAGCTAGCCGCTTCAGTCGGCGAAAGCCGAGGAAAGTCAGCCAAATAGCTACGAAACTCCTCCTCACGGAGACCAGGCTCCTTGGTAAACCGGCTCTCGAAATGGCGCCGAAACGCCTCGCACATGTCGTCAGTGGCCCGAAGAGTACGCCCCTCCGGGGATTCGACTTCACGAATGTAACGATCGCCACCTCGACGGACCTCTTCCCTGCGCAGATCTGCGCCCAAATTCACAGCTTCGGAAGACATCTTGCTTAACTTATGTCTAATTACCTGGCCCATGTACCGCTCGCTATTCGAACGATCCAGGGCCTCCTTAGCTAAGGCTATCTCTAGGGGATCCCCACCAGCCACCGCCCGGGAATAACTAGACTTGAGTGTCTTCACCTTATCAGCTCTATCTAGAGCGAGCCGTTTGCTGAAATTAGTGGTGAAGGACCTAATCCTACATTTAAGGCGTTCCCACCACCTATTCCCGATAACCGCCCCCACTAGCTCCCGCTGCACTAGTCTAATTAGCTGTTCCCGAAAGTCCTCCCTGTCCAGTAAGGACAGATTGAACTTCCAGTACCCAGCCATTCTAGGCCTACAGTCTAACGCCACCCGGGCACAAACGAGTTTGTGGTCCGAATAGCCTACCCAGTGGAACGTAGGGCAATCTAGTAGATCTATGTCGGCTCTTCTAACTAACATTCTGTCAAGGTAGCTAACTACCTTGTCAAAAGGCCAATTAAGAGCCCACGTCCACATTTTCCCCCCGGGATGATCGACCCGGTATCTATCGACGAGACCATAATCGTCGATCAGATCAACCAGGCTACGATCGCCCCTTCTCCCGCTAGCTCCCCGCCCCCTGTCTAACTTGGGGTCCAGGATGGCATTCCAGTCCCCCATTAAAACTAGGCGCGTTGAATCCACTAGGAACGGCCCCAACCGCCGAAAAAACGAGACCCGCTCCTCCCGGTCGTTGGGCGCATAAACCGCAACGACTCGGAACGAACCACTTTTCACGGCAATATCGGCCACGATCAACCGGCCCTCGGCATCGGTATGCACAAGGTCCACCTTCGCATCGAGAGTACGCCTGACAAGCAAAGAAACTCCTCTGGCAGAACGGTCCCCATATGCTGAATAGACGACAAAGTCATCGTCCAGCACACACGCATCGGAACTGCAAACAAAGTGGGTCTCCTCGATCGCGGCAACATCCACGTCCAGGGACAGAAGGTCCCGGAGCAGGCGGGCAGCCTTACCCCGATCCCTTAAGCCCCTCACATTCAGAGTCGCTATCTTGGTTGACATCTTCTAAGACCTGTAAAATAAGAGACAGAATTAACCTACTCACATACGGGGAGGAAATCTGCAGCGGTAAGGACCCCGACGGAATGTCCTAGGCTATATGTATATATGACTAGTGAGACAACCCAGATGACTTAACTTCCTTTATAGTCTATCAATAGAAGTTTAACCATTCAGAAGCCGCAGAACATTTGTATCCGTCGTGTATAAAGGCGGCCATCTTTGTTTACCCTACCGAAGGACCAGTGCCAAGCGAAGATGACAGATAGAAGAACTACGCTCTGCTGCTTTGCTACGATATCCACTGGGAACCTGAACTACGCTTTCCTACTGTTTCCTAAATATTTACTTCCAACCTCTGGATTCTATACTCGAAGACAAGCGCCATGAATTTGTAACATTATGAGCTCAGATCACGACTATGTTTTGATGGAGTTTGTCTTTAATAATGAAAGGCCAAGGATAATGGAAGGCGAGCTCTACAAATTTTGCGTGAACACTATTTGTCTAAAGGTAAGCCTAAAATTATTGCTTTATATACTGAACTAACCGCATTAAAGAGACGAGAAAATGAATTTATAACCGTTTACGTCATCCGAGTGGAGAATGTTGCAAATGCCTTAAAAATTGCAGGTGAGACTATCTCGGATGGGCTGCTAATAGCCATGGTCTTGAAGGGTTTGCCACCGTCATTCAAACCATTCACGACAGTTATAACTCAAAAAGATAAACAAGTAACTTTCACTGAATTTAAAGTCGCGATACGTAGCTATGAAGAAACTGAAAAATAGGTACCCCCCAAAATCATGGCAATAACTCAATGCAACTGAGAACGTCATTTAAAAATTCAGAAAACCAGTTCCTCAGACCGATCAAACTAGGAATTATGATACTAAGAACAAGGGCTTATAGACAATTATTTCAAGAATTATAAAGGAAGAGACAATAAAAGAAATATCGTTTGTTTTCGTTGTGGTAATGTCGGCCATGCAAATTTTATACACGGAATGACTATTGTAAAAATGGAAAGACTTCTTCGAATGGACGTACATATGCCTTTTCGTTTGGATTGGGTGCTGTGGCCTGTAGTTATAATTCTTACCTTGTCGGAGCCCGACTCACATTTTATCGAGTTAGCAGACGGGACTAGAGCTAATAATTTAGTTTTAAAAAAGAGGTGACGCCTGTATTTATCTGCGAAATACTAAAGGAAATATTTCTAAATGTTTATTAAAAGAAAGGCTTTATATATTCCTAAATTTAAAATATCCAGACAGAACTGAATTTAATATACAGCAAAATGAACGTTTGCATTATTTAAAAAGTATTAAGTCTGCGAAGACAGCCAGGCACGACTTAAGAACTTGGTGTAAAATATTAGGCCACTGTAATAATTCTGATGTGAAAAGATTGCAAGAACACGTCACTGGAATGAGAATTACATTTCCAAATGATTTAAAATATTGTGACACGTGTATTAAAGGGAAAATGACTTAAACTTTGTTGACGAATATTCAGGGCTTGTTATGATATACTTTCTGAAAAATAAATCTGATACTCTGCAAGCTACAAAAATCTATTTATCCGATATCTCCCCGCATGGAAAAGTAAAATAATTCGGACAGATAATTGTGGAGAATTTACTTCTGATCCTAATAAATGAAGGCATTAAACATGAGAAAACCTGTTCTTATTCTCCACACCAGAACGGAGTAACTGAACGCAGTTGGAGGACACTTTTTGAAATGGCTAGATGTTGGCTAATAGAATCTAAGTTACCCAAAAATCTGTGGATTTATGCATTAAATACAGCGATATAAGAAACCGTTGCTATAATAAAAAAAAAAAAGTCTTTACGAAGCTTATACGAACTTTAAGCCCAATGCGAGTGATATACATATTTTTGGTACAATTTGCTATACATATGTCGACCACAGGGCGAAACTAGATCCAAAAGTGATAAGCCAAGTCCAGCCTATATGACTTATTTTCCACAAACTAAAACGATAAGAAGGGGGGGGAGATTTTCGCGTCATCCGACAAGAAACAGTGAGGAAAAAAAAAAGAAATTAAATCTTTAGTATTAAAGGACACTTTTGAATTAAAAGGCCCCGGATGATAAAAATATTATCGGCAGCCGTACTGTAAAACGAACTGAGAATGGATCACCAGTGTACAAGGCCCGTTTTATAGCTAACGGATTTTCATAGATATAAGGGGGGGACGACTTATGTAGAAATCTTAAGTCTTAATTAGAATTTTGATGCAAAGGGGCGCACATTATGATATGGATATACACCATATGAATGTTAAAGGAGCTTATTTCTGAATGCTACCAACGACTATGAAATATACATGGAACCGCCAGAAGGTTTTGAATAAAGGTGATAATTACATATGGAAACTTTAAAAAAAAAAGTCACTATATGGACTCGAACAGAGCGGAAGAACATGGAATAATTTAATCCATTCTAATTTAATTGGACAATAATCTCAATCCTCCCAAGTTGACCCATGTCTGTACACGGGGACATTTAATAATGAAATATTAGTAATTCTGGTTATTTGGGTCGACGATATGTGAATTGCATCAAAGTGTGAGGCAGCTCTGTTAAAAATCAAGGATTCTCTAGAAATAAGGTTTAAAATGACCGATTTGGGTCGACTATCATGGTTTCTTGGGATACAGTTCGAATTTAAAGGCAACACTATTACAATGAATCAATCTAGATACATTGAAAGACTCTTATCTAAATTTAGCATGCAAAATTGTAAAACCAGAACTACTCCATGTGAAATGGATTTAAATACAATTATGAATAAGGAAGATGGTATAGCGGCGTGTGAGAAAGAATACAGAACTTTAGTCGGAAGTCTTATTTACGTGATGGCATCAACCAAGCCAGATATCTGCTATACGGTTACTAAGTTGTCCCAAAACTTAAATAAACCGGGAACTGTGCATTTAAACAACTATTAAGCAAGTATTACGTTATCTGAAGGGGACTAAGAGTCGGTGCCTAGAATTATCGACAGTCAGATAAACCATTAAAATTGGAAGGATTTTGTGGTGCTGATTGGGCCAACTCACCAGATCGTAAGAGTATAACAGGTTATTGCTTTAAGCTGGCTGACGGTAACCCAATAATCAGCTGGAAATCGAAGAAACAGTGATGATTTCACTTTCTACTTGTGAAGCTGGATATATTGCATTGTCAAAAGGAACACAAGAGGCTATTTTTCTTAAATTACTGATAAAACAATTATAATACATCAAAGATCAAAGCATATCGATATATAATATCAGTTTTGTTAGGGACCAAGTACAAAAGAAAATAGTACAAATTGAATATGTTCAATCGGGAAATAATATGGCAGATTTATTTACAAAACCAATTACGAAATTCAAATTACGGGCTTTTCACTTCTGCCATATTTGGTACTGATCTATAAGGTCCTTATTGGTCCTGGGCAAGACGTAAAACTGCATCCATTAATTCCGTGTTAGGTCCTTATTGGGTATAAATGTAGATAGTCCTACTTTTAGCCCAATCCTCTTTCTAAATGATTCGAAGGATCACTCTGACCCGGAGTGATAGTATCTGTTTTAATGGGTCCCAGCTATGGGTGAAGTAACAATTCTTTCCACTTTTTGTTGTGATCACAACCCAAATTTATAATCTTATAATATTGTTGTTCATGTTTTTATTAACCCGGAAGTACTTAACTGTGGACAAAGTGATATGACTAATTTTTGTGGATATTAATTTTCTTTAAAAAAAAAAAAAATAAAATAAAATAAAAAATTAAAAAAAATAAAATTAAAAAATAATGTATTTTATGAATGCTAAAAAAAAATTGGGAATACTAAAGTATTTGTTACATATTAATATTAACTTTAAAAAAAAAAGAAGAAAAAAAATATAATTTTTGGAATTAAAGTATTTATTGACATTACTAATATTTTGAAGGAAGATTCCATAATATACCCAAAATAAGGGGGGTGTTACGGTTTTTTGGGTATATATATATATATATATATATATATATATATATATGACTGGTGAGACAATCCAGATGACTTAACTTCCTTTATAGTCTACCAATAGAAGTTTAACCAATCAGAAGCCGCAGGACATTTGTATCCGTCGTGTATAAAGGGGGCCATCTTTGTTTACCCTACTGAAGGACCAGTGCCAACTTGACCAGGCGAAGATGACAGAAGGAAGAACTACGCTCTGCTACTTTGCTACGATATCCACTGGGAACCTGAACTACGCTTTCCTACTGTCTCCGAAATATTCACTGCCAACCTCTGGATTCTATACTCGACGACAACCGTCATGAATTTGTAACATGTATCTCACCATGCCCTCAGAGGGTGTCAACAGGTTTCCCCTCTCTCTCACAGTGGCATCTCACATCTATCCCTTCAGGGGGGGCGCAACAGGCCTCCCCTCCTTCTTCACATGATTACCTCCGCCTAACGCTCATGCCACCATTCAGCCAATGGGCGCTCAGCAGAGTGGGTGTGGCCAGACTAGCCTCGGTTTAAAAAATCTTGCTCAAAGAAAAAAAAATTATCTTCCTTTTTCTTTTTTTTCTTTTTCTTTTCTTTCTCTTTCTTTCCTTCTGCCCGACAACAAACCTTAGACTCTTATCATAGTCAAATGTCACTTGGACTTTATCACCCGGGGCCTTTGCCAAACAAGTGGGTGGTCAATTGGACGTATTTGCATTCTGTTGTTAATTAACTGTTCTGATAAAATGATTTCGCTATTTATGACGATAAACAGATGTTTTTCCCAAATGACATGGAGGTGGTTCCACGGACATTTTGGTTTCGGTCAAGCTTGACCTAATTCATTTTTATCTCCCAGCACCCTGCGGGAGGTCTCTTGTCCAACTTGAAAAAATCTTTTTTTTTTATCATTGCCATGGGCAGATTGGATATATCTTACTCGCCGCCCCGTAACATAAATCAGATTAAATTCTGTGTTTTACATTCTCGACAATGGAAATAAAAATCTTACCACTTTTCCTGTCAGAAAAATAACACCACTTAGTGTCCTTTTCGTGATGGCTTCTTATCACCTAAATTTAATTCTCGCCTTTCTTTTTTTTTCTTTTTTCTTTCTAGCAACGTAAATAGTGTCACAATAAACAAAAAACTTGACAACACATTAATAGTCAAGATACTAAATAAACTCCATTTAATATCCATGTTGATAGATGTTGTGATGTGTTGGATCCCAAGTCATGTTGGAATAACTGGAAATGACAAAGCTGATGCAGCTGCTAAACACGTTGAAAATATAGAATTCATCTGAAATTTAAAATCCATTACAGATCTGAAGAGCCAAATAAACATGATTATTAAACAAAAAAATGGTAGCAATGATGGAGTAAAAGTGCACCAAATAAATTGCTGCAAATCAAACCAGTATTTGAAGAATGGAAGCCAGGATACAGAAAATTCCAAAAAGAGGTAATATTGGCCCACTTGCAAATTGGCCATACAACAATTATACAATCATGCTTACTGAAAGGAGAAGAACAAACAATGTGATGAAAATGCCAAACTTCATACACTATAAAACAAGTTTTGACTCTTGCTTCATTTAAGAAAAGATACTTCAATAGAAACAAAGTATAGGGGCTCTTTGAAAAAGCAAAGATAGACAAAATATTACTTCTCCAAAGAATGGGTACATACAAAAATAACCTGATATCTAAAGCAATCAAAATAGTTGTTACCATAGGATTGTGAAAGAAAAATAATTGAAATCATAAGATTGCATTAACAAATAAATAAGTAAATATTTGATACCATATGATTGAAAGCAAAATTAAATTTTATGAAATATAAGAATGTTTCATCTTCGAATGACCCATGAGGGGTTGCTAAGCTGTAAAGGAAAATATCCAACCAGTTATTTCTTCATTGAAATACATTGATTCAAAAATATCTGTTGTAGAGGGGCAGCGTGTGTAGAATCCTGTTGTTACTATCTTTCAATCTTCCTGTTTAATCTCTCTGCACTTCTGCTTCAGTTTATTGATATTTTTGAAAGTATCTTTGTCAGTAATTCCAAGTTGGAGATTGCCTTTTGATCCTGTTTTCTCTCTGAGCTTTTAATTATTCCCTTTCTTCAATGGAACCTGAAATTTCAAAATGTGTATAAGTTTAAGTACAGATCCAGCATACATGATAAACATGAAAGAAAATATCACAATATTATTTACCAGAAGTAAATTTACATTTTCCAGTGAATTCAAATTTTTTAAAATCAGGACATAAATTAAGCAAAGAAAAACAGGCATAGAATTAACATTAACTTCTTTTGAAGAGAACAAATGCAAACGTTTATTTTAATAAAATTTCAAATGTAAATTAGAAATAAGAAAAATAGAAAGAAACATTATTACTTACCTAAATGGAAATAGTTAATTTTGATGAAAGAAACTAACACGATGTTTTAAAGAAATGCCAGTTACTTTGAAAATACAAAATGTTTACTTTCTTTATTAAGTCTCTTGTATAAAAATACAAAAGAATGAATTAATTTTATGGTGCAAATGAACAGTGGCTGAGATTTCAATATTGAATATAATAAAAGTAACAGCAAATGTTTAGAATGGTGAGAAGATCTAATGAAAGAACAACTAGGACAAGATTCAAAAACTAATTATTTTACTACCATTGATTAAAATGAGATTTTATAGTGGGTGCTTTTTTTTGTTTGTTTTTTTTTTATAGAGAGAGAGAGTTAGTCTAATTTTTTCCACTGAACCTACATTCCATATGAGAAAAAAGGAATTGATTTTCATTGCTGACCACAACCTAAATACATTGTATTTAATATCCATTTTGCCTTTATAAAGTGAATATTTTATAAATTTTTTTTTTTGTTGATTTATTGAGAATGATTTTAATGTTGCAATAGGAAAAAAAATTATTAAATGACATTTACACATTTATTTTCCATAAGGGTACAGAATTTTTTGACAGCCTCAAATCTTTCACTGATCAATGGAATGAAATCCCAATCATCCAATTTTTAACCTAAACTTAATCATATCTAATTTCCTCAAAAAATATTTTCTGAAATTATTTATCATGTCACACCCCCACTTTCAAATTGATTACAATACCAAAGTTCCAAAATTAACTATTATCCTCCTGTCTAGTCCTGCTATTCTGTTTCTGTTTAATTTGGTCAATGCAGATTTCACTTCAGATTTTAATATTTCTAGTACTTTGATATATTTCCAGTTGTTCTCATATTCATTTCATCTCTGAAGTATTTTTTCTTTCTCTAATCTCAGTGTCCCGTCCTTGGATTTTATGCATCTTGTTAATGATCATGTCTTTTGTCCTGTTATTTACTTTTTATGCATATCTGCAATACTCATTCTTTCTATTTCTGCACATTTTTCATTGAATCACTCCTCTTTAACCTGCTTGCATTTGTTCCTAACTTCTTTGTGCATAGTCCAATACTCTGTGCTGTATGTTGGTATTGTTTCTTGTTTCTTTTTCACCATGTTAAGAATTTCATCTATCATCTATTCTTTGTATAGTTTTCATTGGGATGATCTCAATTGTTGATATTACTAAAGCTTCTCTTAATCTGTCACACTTTGAGTTTCCATTCTTATTTTCTCTATTGTATTAGCCTTTAACACTGTTCATATATATCTCCTTCAAATTGGCTTATTCAGGAATCTGTCATAATGCAATTTGTATGCTGCTTTTGCTGTCTTCAATTTATGTACTTTCCCTCTAAGTCTATGTATCAATGGAAGGTGATTGCTCTCACAGTCAGTACTTGGCTATAATTTGCAGTGTAAAACTGGATTCCTGGATCTGTTATTGATCGTTGACTGGGTTTTCATTTCTCCTCCTGGGCTTCTCCATATCCATATATATCTTTGGTGTTCTTCAAACCACTTGTTGGCTATCTCATCATTCACCATTGGACCCATTTTTTTTGTGCTCATTATCAGTTTCTCATCTCAATTTTTTTTTAACTATTTCACCATATCTCAATTTGCCTATTTTCACATTCAGGTCGCCCATGATGATTGTAATTTGTTGCAATTTGCATTGAATATTGGCCTCATCGAATCTAGAGTATACTTTTTCAATTTCTTCTGTACTTTTTGCTATCAATGCATAGACGTCTATGATGGATATGTTGAAAGTCTTTTTTTATTTACTGACAAGAGTTCTTTCAGATAGCTGACAGTATCCAAAAACACATTTCTTCATGACTTAGGCTAATATAAGTCCTACTCCTCTATCATTTTTCTCTTGGCTGGCATATATGATCCTGTGTTTGTCACTGACAAAATCTCCATTGTTTTCCCACCTCATTTCGCGTACACTTATAATAACATTCAAAAAGTGTTGATTTAGTTATCAACCATAACATACATAGACAATATATAAGTCTTAACTTTTTTTAAAATAACTTCTTACCTTGACTTTATTTTGTCACAACCAAAAAGTTTCATAACTTATAATCAGAAAATTATTTTTCATAACCCCTCATTCCTATTGGGGATGAGGAAAGCATATATAATGGGGATTGGATGTTGAAGTAATTATCCTGTTGTTATATGTATTTGTCGTTGTAGTTGATATAAGAATCCTTTTGATTTTTTTATACTGAAAATGAAATGAATAAAACTGTACAACATAAACAATAATCCTTGAAATACGTGTTAATATGAATAACAAGAATTTGTATTATTCTTTTTTGTAATGAGAATTACAGATATTCGCATGGTGTGTGTTAAAAATGTTCTCAGTGTCACTGTCTCTTTTGTTTCTTTAAAAATTTCTGCTCACTTGTTTTTGCTTGTTCTGAAAATTTTGTTGGTGAGGATAATGTTTGAGATCGTCAGTTTTCGATTTTCACAGAGATATGAGGAAACTAATGTGTTGGACTTTCTTACTGCTGCTACTTGCTACTCTAGTCTACTGACCCTATTGTCCTGATGCCCTTGCTTGTGTTTGGAGGGTTATTTTTATAATAAGATTTTAGAATGATGAAATATCTTTATCCTTTTTCATCACTGGCAGCAAGGTTGATTTTAAGATGATGAAATTTTTTATCTTTATTTCAGGGATGACGAAATATTCTTATTTTCTGTCATCACTGGTGGCAAGGTTAGTTTTAGAATGATGAAATATCATCATCATTGTAGATCATAACACATAGCTACAAATGTAATGTCCTGAAGGTATTTTTTAAGACAAAATAATAATGAGGCTTTATTCTAAACTGTAAACTGCTCACTTTTTAATCACATTTAAGATTCAGTTACATTGGTAAACCTATTTACATCAATGGAATTATTGATTGTCTTTGACTGTTTAATATGATGAAATCGTAGAGTCGAAATTAGCTCAGTTTTATTCCTTAAACAATCTGTAAATCTACAAGGACCTTTTCAAAAGAAACATTTAATTGTAGAGATGTGATTTATGACTTGATAAGTAAATTTACATTATTTACTTGATTAGAAGAAAATCTTTTACTGCTTTTTAATGGTGGACATGTGATTTAAATGTTTTTATATGAAAATGAAATTCGTTTTTATCATTTGATGCTTTTTTGCTTCCAAAAAGGAAAATAAATGTACAAACAGATGTGTTACAGTTGAGCGTACTGTAAGTGGTTTTCTAAGTTCAGGAGTAAAAATGGAAAATCAAGAATATTCTGGTAGGCCTGCAATCATTGATAATGGTCAAATCAAAATTCTGATTAAAAATAATCCAGGTCGCATGAGATATTCTGCATATATGAACCATGTAAGGTATTTGAAAACATCTGGATATATGAATCGCTAAAATGTTCAAGTGCCTCACAATTGAATAGACCATATTTCCATCTGTGATTCTCTACTCAAATAATCCATTCAATTTCTGACAATGAAAAATGGATTGTTTACAACAATGTGGAATGAAAAAGATCCTGAAGAAAATTAAAGGAGCTCCCATTAACCATTCCAAAATCCAGTCTGCATCCAAACATGGTGCTGTGAATCTGATGGTACTGCAAGAGTATTGTTTATGACATGCTCTTTCTTCAAAGTCAGACAAGTACTGTTCCTAATTTGATCAATTAAAAGACAACATTCAATGAAAAACATCTGCAACTGGCCAACTGGAAATGTCCCATCTTCCATCAAAAAAATGTTGGACTTCATATCTCTTTGCAGAACTGGCAAGAATTTGTACAGCTTGGCTAAGATGTCCCACTACAGCTGAACTTACCAATTATTTTGATTCTTACAAAATTCACTTAATAGGAAGAGCATCAATTCTATGAAAGACTATAGAAACTATTTAAACTAGTTCATCACACAGAATTATGCAACTTCTTGGAGGATAAAATCATAAACTGACATCAAAGATATTATAAGATAGTGAAACAAAATGATACATAAGATTGTATCACTCTATATAAATTATTGTTTTGAAATTCACTAAAAAATTACTACACACTTTCGATCCATCCTAATATATATTTTTTGTTTTTTCATGTATCATTTCAGTCAATGTAAGATTTGGCCGGATGAAGGAAACATGTTGGGCGTAAGTGCGGCATTTCGGTTAAAATCGTAAATCTGTATTGCTAAAATTCATAATTTTGAATTCACTTTGTAGAAGTTTTAATTTTAATTTGACTTCTACTAACAATTCCTGAATAAATTTCATGAAAACATTTGGCCGGACAAAGGATATCTGTTGTGTGCAAGTGTGGTGCTGGGGTTTATGTTCGTAAACCTGTATTGCTAAATTCCTAATTTTTACAACGCTTTTAAAAAAAGTACCACTTATTTCATATCTAGGAGATTTAATGTCAGAACAAACCAATACACTCATGGAAGCTACAGTTACATTAAACTTGCCAGCCTATAATAATAATGTCCAGATTTGTTTTAAGTTTCACACAATTAGGCGCAATTTTCAATGCTAAACAGTAAACACATATATTCTCAATCATCCCAATATGCTTATTTTGTTGAAAAACTCCCACCAGAAGTGACAATCGAAGTTTCAGACCTCTTGGATGAGATGCCCACTGACAAAGCCTACGACACTCTTAAAGAGGCAATATTACAGCGTTATGTGCTAACGCGGGAAATCGGATGACTAAAAAAAATGTACCAAGTTCTCTGCTGTTGAGGCTCGTAGAGAGCAGTAAAACAAATAACTGCCCCGAACATAAACCTAAATTGCCTTAATTGTTCTTCTAAGGAACATAACAGCATTATACGAAAAATTAAAAGGTATATCTTTGTATACACATATATGTGTACTAAAACATCTGTGAGGAGAATAAATTCTTATTAACTTTTAGTTTTAAACTTTTTTTAAACTTACCCATCCGGTGGAGTAGAAAAGAACGATGATCAGTTACTTATTAGACACCGGTAGACAGCATTCTTACTTTCCGAAAAATATTTAAATGGCGAAATTGCCCCCAATATGATGTTAAAAAAAAAAGTGGATCTTCAACTTAAAAACCTACCTAGGACAAGCTAACATGCGATTTAAATCAAATATTGTACTGGATATTGAGACGGAGAAGGGGAGGCAACTTCCTATGCCTGTATTAATTGATAGCGAATTTGATATTATCTTAAAAATTAATTAATTACATTTTTAGCATCCCGCTCCCACCTTTTTTTATCAATATCAATTTTCGTACAAAAAGTGGATCACAGAGCTTATTCAGCTTAGTAAATATTTTCAGAAAATATCAACTTCTGATTGGTCCCTTAATATTTAAATCAGATAGCTCTCATGTGCAGAGTCAATTTAGGCGGCAAGTCAATTCTGAGCCTCCCACGTTATACACGACCATTATAAACAGAACACGTGTAAACTCTCTAGTAGTTTCTTTTCATTCATCTCTCTCGCGCGTCTCATTCCTTGCTACCAAGCACTTCTGAACTTTTACCAACTTGTACAATACACAATTCCAAACATGCTAAAGAAACTTTATTCTTCTAAACTATAGTTTACTTTCACTTTATGAGCTCGAATACAAATATTTGCCTAATCTAAGAGACACAAGTCTGTCTTAACTTTTCACTCAGTATTCATGTATGTATATCAAACACTTAGAAATTCAATTGTTACGTTTTGAAACAAGATGTGTATGAATCCTTATTTCTCTGTCTTGTATTAATTATAATTGTTGTGGATGGAAGATTATTGAACACACACAATTTTAAGCCTTCTGATAATTCAAGCCTTCTGATAATTCCTTTCCAACACACATCACATCCGCAACGCAATCACGCGACCAAAGTTAGCAATAAAATATGAAACGTCTTTCATCTTCGACAGTGCGCCGATCGGAATCCTTTGAACTCGTCACACAGTTCCAGGCTTTACGTTAAAGAAGGTAAGATTGGGCTAATAGACGAGCTGTTGCGGGGCCGATAAGGATGTCGCCCCCGCAAGCTTTATGAGGAAACGTGTGAACAGCCAAGACAATGAGGGGACAAAGGCAAAGGTTTATGAAGCAATAATGTCGATTTTATTAATGCCAATTGTACAAGAGTGTACTCTGAAGAAATGTGTTCAAGTCGGTGTCGGGTCCGGTATGACTGGTTTCGATTAGGGGTAGCTGCCTTCGGTCGTATCGGTAATAACGAATGTAGAGTTGATCGGCAAAACGGATGTAGCTGGTCGACTGCCGGATGGGAGAATAGACGGGAACAGCAGCAGGTTGATCGGTGTCCCTAAACAGGGCCAAGTCAGAACAATGAATGACTTCACAGGGCGGACCGACAACAGTGATAGACTTCACAGGGCGGATCGACCGCGGAAACGGGATCGCGCCAAAGCGTATCACTTGGCGAAGGCGGAGTCCCTAAACAGGGCCAAGGCAGAATGTGATAGACTTCACAGGGCGGATCGACCGCGGAAACGGGATCGCGCCAAAGCGTATCACTTGGCGAAGGCGGAGTCCCTAAACAGGGCCAAGGCAGAATGTGATAGACTTCACAGGGCGGATCGACCGCGGAAACGGGATCGCGCCAAAGCGTATCACTTGGCGAAGGCGGAGTCCCTAAACAGGGCCAAGGCAGAATGTGATAGACTTCACAGGGCGGATCGACCGCGGAAACGGGATCGCGCCAAAGTGTATCACTTGGCGAAGGCGGAGTCCCTAAACAGGGCCAAGACAGGATGTGATAGACTTCACAGGGCGGATCGACCGCGGAAACGGAATCGCGCCAAAGTGTATCACTTGGCGAAGGCGGAGTCCCTAAACAGGGCCAAGACAGGATGTGATAGACTTCACAGGGCGGATCGACCGCGGAAACGGGATCGCGCCAAAGTGTATCACTTGGCGAAGGCGGAGTCCCTAAACAGGGCCAAGACAGGATGTGATAGACTTCACAGGGCGGATCGACCGCGGAAACGGGATCGCGCCAAAGCGTATCACTTGGCGAAGCCAGTCAGAGAGGTGATACGTCTTCCAGGGCGGATCGACCGCGGAAACGGGATCGCGCCGAAGAGTAACACTCTCGACAAAGCACCGGAAGCTCACAAAGGCAGCGTACTACACTTTGATCCAGGCCCCCGGGCCGAGTAGCTTGGATTTGGACGAAAAAAGGAGCTTATGATATTTGGAGCGATTCATTCAAGAACTCCCCGGCTAGAGGGAGTAGAAAACCGTAGATATTAAATTAATACAATTGTTGTTCGGTGTTTGAGGAAGGGCTGCATAATCCGATGCTCACGAGGTACGGTTTGGCATCAATGATATTGAACTAGTCGTCTGGTTTCTCGCATGTTGCTTGACTTAAGTCTGCAAGATCAGGAGTTGTGAAGGTCAAGGCCGTCTTTCTAAGGAGCGGCTAATGGCCACCGCGACAAGGCCCTTCCCCTAGAAAATTGATCATATCAATTAATAATAATAATATTTACGAAGGTCTTTAGGGAAAGTGACCCTCCTACCGGATCTGGTTTGCTGCACAGGAGTTGCTGGGGTGTCGTCTGATGTCTGCGGTGCGGCGTGTGCCTGGTGCGCTGGAATAACATCAGGGGGGCGCAGAGCCGGGTTTGCATCGTACTGTCGCTTCTCCAGAAAAGCAGGCTTGGTTCGATCGATAGCGACGGTGTCGGTCGAGTTGGCGCGCTTGATTGTAAGGTGCTTGTCGGAGCGCCGAAGAACTTGAAAAGGACCTTGGTATGCCGGCGTGAGTGGTCGTCTCACGGCGTCGTTCCGTACGAAAACGAATTCGCAATCCCGCAAGTGTTGAGGGATGTACAAATTCATCGGTTGCTGTCGCGGAGTTGTATATTTAAGTCGAGCTATTTTGTGGCGGAGTTCCTCGACGAAAGGAGTTGTTGGTTTTGAAAACGTCTGAAGGGAGTCGTTGAAATATTCGCCAGGCAGCGCAAGAGGTGTACCGAAAACCAGTTCGGCGGGTGAACAACCTAAGTCCTCCTTTACGGTATTCCTCAATGCTAGGAGAATCAAAGGCAGGTCGTCCACCCAATTGATAGTGTCAGGTCTAGTGGCCAGGGAGGTTTTAAGAGACCGATGAAACCTCTCGACTAAGCCGTTGGCGCACGGATGATAAGCGGTAGTTCTTATGTGCTTGGCACCAAGTAGGTTGGTAAACTCCCGAAAAAGGGATGACTGGAACTGTGATCCTCTGTCGGTCGTGATGACTTGGGGTGTGCCGAAAGTTCCAATCCACTCTTTTAGGATGGTCCTGGAGACGGTACTTGCAGAAGTGTCTTTTATAGGTATGGCGGTCGGCCACCGCGAAAAACGATCCACAACCGTCAAAAGGTACTGGTAATCCCGACACATCGGAAGCGGTCCCACTAAGTCGACATGTATGTGGGAGAACCGTGCATCGGGACTGCTGAAGGTGCCAACGGGGGATTTAGTGTGTCGGTGGACCTTACACTTCTGGCACTCCATGCACGTGGAAACCCATTCTCGGATGTCCGCATTCATATTAGGCCAAACGAATCGGTCGGTAATAAGTTTGACCGTAGCTCTCTTACTCGGATGAGACAACCCGTGGAAATGTTGGAATACCTGTCTTCGAAGTGTCGGTGGGATGTAGGGCCTAGGGCTTGCTAGGCTGGTGTCACAGTACAGGGTGTCGTCGCTGAAGGATGCAGGGAACTCCCGAAGCTTTAAAGAAGTATTTGAAAGGACGTCTTGCAGCGTGGGGTCGGATTTTTGTTCAGCGGCTATGGTATCCTGACCCAAGACGCCGGTCTGAAGATATTGAATATCCGCTCGCGATAATGTGTCCGCGACGGCGTTGTCCTTCCCCTTTATGTGACGGATATCGGTCGAGAACTGTGACAGGTAGTCGAGATGCCGGATCTCGCGAGCTGTATATTTGTCAGAGTTGTTACTCATCGCGGTCGTCAACGGTTTATGGTCGGTATAAATAGTAAAATCTCGACCTTCCAGTAAGTGCCTGAAATGCCTGATGGCCAGATAAATGGCCAACAGCTCTCGGGAGAAGGTGCTGTATTTTCTCTGGGCTGGCGAAAGCTTGGCTGAAAAGAATGCGATGGGTTCGCGTTGTGAATCGAATTCTTGCTCAACCACCGCGCCCACTCCAGCGTCCGATGCGTCGGTTGTCAGGAAGAGCCGCGTCTTCGGATCGTCATTAATATGCGAGAGCCTGGTAAAATTCGCCAAAGCAGCCTTCGCTGTATGGAATGCGTGCAGAGCATCCCCCTCCAACACGATGTCCTTATTCCTTCTCTGCAGCAGGTTCGTCAGTGGCTGGAGGATGGTAGCGCAATTTGGAATGAACCGACGATAAAAATTGAGCATACCGAGGAAACGTCGCAATTGTTTGATGGACGTCGGTGTAGGAAAATCCCGGATCGAGCTGATCTTGTCTGGCAGAGGTGCTATGCCGTTTGCGTCGGTGCGGTGCCCGAGAAAATCAACGCTGGGCGCCCCGAAAACGCACTTGTCCAGGTTCAACTTCAGGCCGTAGTGCGAGAGTCGCTGGAAGACTTCTCGCAGGTGTTGTCTATGAGAATCGGCGTCTTTACTGGCCACCAAGATGTCGTCTATGTAAGCGTATATGTGTGGTAGTCCGCGCAGGACTTCGTCTATGAGCCGTTGGAATGTCTGGGCAGCGTTACGTAGACCGAACGGCATCTTTAAAAACTCATATAGGCCGAATGGTGTTGTGACTGCCGTCTTAGGGACGTCTTCCGCAGCGACGGGGATCTGATGGTATGCCTTTGTCAGATCGATTTTTGAAAATATGCGAGCGCCTTCTAGTCCGGACGCAAAATCATGGATGTGAGGGACAGGGTACCGGTCTGGTACGGTTGACGCGTTCAATTTCCGGTAGTCGACGCATATCCGAAACTCTTTTCCGCCAGGTTTAGGCACTAAGTGTAGTGGCGAGGCGTAAGGGCTATCGGAAGGACGAATGATGCCATCACTCAGCATTTTGTCGAACTGCTCCTTGGCGTACGCCAGTTTGTGCGGAGCGAGTCGTCGCGGATGAGAGTGTGCGGGAGGACCTCTAGTCTTGATGTGGTGCTGAGTCTGATGGTCACCTGAAGCTGTTACTTGGAGTGGCAGGGTTATATCCGTGAACTGTGTCAGGAGATCTAAGTATTCGCGACCATGGCACGTTGCGACGCTGATTCCTGTGGAGCCTTGACGTGTAGGGGTACCTAAGACACGGAGATTCGTAGTCGTATCTGACAGGGTTCATATGGACCGCCAGTGCGTAATGCGCCAGGAAATCCGCGCCGAGGATGGGTACCTTCACGTTGGCCACGGTGAATGTCCAAGTGAAATCACGTCGCATGCCGATATTCAAGGTAAGTGTCCTTTCTCCGTAAGTGTCTATCGCGGAACCATTCGCAGCTCGTAGTTTGACCAAGGTGGGCTTAGCGGTGTGGTCGTTCTGATAGGGTACCACGCTGATGGCCGCACCTGTGTCTACGAGAAATTTCAGCTTGTTCCGGCGATCCCAAACGTAAAATAGACGACATTGCGTGTTGGTACCGGATGAGTTAGTCGTCGCCACTCCCCGGTTTATTCGTTTCCCCGGGCCGACGGGTGTGTACAGGGAGGTTTACAATTTCTGGCTCCGTCGCCAAAAGTGCGATGAAACCAACAAACACTCTGGTCGCTTTGCCGTTCTCGGCTGGGGGTTCGTCTCCGTCGAGATGGGGTCGATTTCCTTGTCCGTGGGCGCAGGGAGAGCTGGATCTCCCGAATTTGTCGTTGAAGGTCGGCCAGCGCCCGTTCTGTTTTACTTGGCTCGTAGCGTTCGTGCTTTGCTATGTTGGGAGCGTGAACTGCGTTAACGCTGTAGTCAAACTGCGCAAAAACCAGGTCGGCAGATTCTGCCAAATCATCCAGAGGCGTTAATCTGAGCTACTGATTTGGGCAAATGCTCCAGCCATAAGCCTCGAAGAACCTTCTCCGACACATTGTGCTTTCCCAGCTGGTTCCTCATATACCTAAGAAGCTGGGATGGCGTCTTGTCGCCTCTGGTGACGTTCCGTAGAATTTCCTGAATCATGTCTTCCTCGGAACGCCCAGTGCGCTTGAGGATCGCTTCCTTTAAGTGATCGTACGGCTCATGTTCGCGCAAATCGGAGAGGACGTCAGAAATTTCGTCCATCATATCGGATGGGAGTTTCTGCATTACATTCGCGAATCTGGCTCGCTGTGAAGTGATGCGTAGCATGGAAAAGATAGACTCTACCTGCAAGAACCAGTTCTTGGCATTATGGTGGTATGCAGGCAGGGGTATGATCGCGGCCGTCATGTCCAAAGAATCACTTTTGACCGACTCCATCATCACTTAGCTGTCTCACGTCGGGAAGTCACCACTTGTTGCGGGGCCGATAAGGATGTCGCCCCCGCAAGCTTTATGAGGAAACGTGTGAACAGCCAAGACAATGAGGGGACAAAGGCGAAGGTTTATGAAGCAATAATGTCGATTTTATTAATGCCAATTGTACAAGAGTGTACTCTGAAGAAATGTGTTCAAGTCGGTGTCGGGTCCGGTATGACTGGTTTCGATTAGGGGTAGCTGCCTTCGGTCGTATCGGTAATAACGAATGTAGAGTTGATCGGCAAAACGGATGTAGCTGGTCGACTGCCGGATGGGAGAATAGACGGGAACAGCAGCAGGTTGATCGGTGTCCCTAAACAGGGCCAAGTCAGAACAATGAATGACTTCACAGGGCGGACCGACAACAGTGATAGACTTCACAGGGCGGATCGACCGCGGAAACGGGATCGCGCCAAAGCGTATCACTTGGCGAAGGCGGAGTCCCTAAACAGGGCCAAGGCAGAATGTGATAGACTTCACAGGGCGGATCGACCGCGGAAACGGGATCGCGCCAAAGTGTATCACTTGGCGAAGGCGGAGTCCCTAAACAGGGCCAAGACAGGATGTGATAGACTTCACAGGGCGGATCGACCGCGGAAACGGGATCGCGCCAAAGTGTATCACTTGGCGAAGGCGGAGTCCCTAAACAGGGCCAAGACAGGATGTGATAGACTTCACAGGGCGGATCGACCGCGGAAACGGGATCGCGCCAAAGCGTATCACTTGGCGAAGCCAGTCAGAGAGGTGATACGTCTTCCAGGGCGGATCGACCGCGGAAACGGGATCGCGCCGAAGAGTAACACTCTCGACAAAGCACCGGAAGCTCACAAAGGCAGCGTACTACACTTTGATCCAGGCCCCCGGGCCGAGTAGCTTGGATTTGGACGAAAAAAGGAGCTTATGATATTTGGAGCGATTCATTCAAGAACTCCCCGGCTAGAGGGAGTAGAAAACCGTAGATATTAAATTAATACAATTGTTGTTCGGTGTTTGAGGAAGCGCTGCATAATCCGATGCTCACGAGGTACGGTTTGGCATCAATGATATTGAACTAGTCGTCTGGTTTCTCGCATGTTGCTTGACTTAAGTCTGCAAGATCAGGAGTTGTGAAGGTCAAGGCCGTCTTTCTAAGGAGCGGCTAATGGCCACCGCGACAGAGCCCAATAACTATAATACCAAAACACACTTTCTCATTATTGTACAGACCATTCAACAAATTATAATCTATCAAACCAGAACTTTGATAACTTTTCATCTAAAAATAAAAGGACGTTTGAATTTTTTAAAACTACCTTTTTTTACTCCAGTTATTTTTGTGTCTCTTAAACATTTTATTCATTGTTGTGCAAAAACTGTTCTTTCTCCTGTTGTCTTTATTCTATGTTTGTTGAATACTGAAAATTTAATGTGAGAGGAAATTGTTAATTTCATCACGCAGCCAAATTTAATCAACAATTTTTGATCAAATATAATTTAATCATTAGCACAACTACCACAGATTCAATTGAGAAAAATCTAATCAGTTTGAACAATAGGTTATCCTTTTCAAGAAATAAACATGGCAAGGTCGATATCTTAGGATTAATAGTTGTCGATATATTTCAATTCATGCATTCTACCAAACGTTAAATGGATGAGGGGCTTAGCATGGGAATTACAGAGTTATATAGTACCATTTGGAGTGATTAATCATTTTCTATATGATCATCAGATAAAACCAGTAAATTCTAAGACTTTAGTTAGTCAAAACAATTATGATACTATCGTAAAGGAGTTAGCCAAATGTTCTGAGAGAGAAGTACATTTTTGTATTACATCCAAAAGACACCTACCTTGATAATATACCTGATACCTTGGATATGTCTCTAGTAGAAAGAAATGTAGAGCACATGTTAGCAGTAGATTCAGCCATCACGGAATTAGATATAAGTTCAATGAAAGAAAAATAGAGGAATTCAAAGAATCTATTGAATTAAAAAACGATGAATATTATGTGGATCTGCTGTGATATAAGGACAAAAAATCATTTCCGTTCCATCTAATCTAAAATTAGCCCTAGCTGTACTTCAATGAACAGTGTAGTCTCTTGAATGTAAAAATCTGCAAAAGGATTATAACAAAGTATTCTTTCCTTAAGAAAAAGGAGGCATTATAAAAAGAATACACATACTATCAGAAGAGCATGAAAAATATGTTTGGATTCCACATAGACCTGTGTTCAAAATGGAGTCTCAAGCTACAACAAAAATATGGACCGGTTTTCAAATGTTCACTGAAAATGTAGAGCAAATGCTCCTTAAACGAGGCTGCCTATTCAGGAATAAACATGATCAAAAATATGATCGAGTTATTGTTAAAATTCCAAACAACTATGTTATGTTAGGCAACATAAGGAAAGTCTTTCTAATGATTAAACTTAAAAGGGAGGGAGATAAGAACAAATTCTGTTTCTTCATAAAAATGGAGACGAACTGTTGTCCTTAAAGATAACACATTCATTTTCGGATTTACCACAAAAGTACATTTATTCTTAACTACATTTTAAAATATTACTTAGAGCAATACCAATTTGATGAATGTACTGAAATGCTCAAAAATAATTTTTATACAGATAATCTACAACAAACTAGCAATAATCCTGATAAATTTATCGACATGTATAAAAAGGCGGTTGATAGACTCAAGGAAAGAAATTTCAACCTACGCTCTTGTAACACTAATAGTAAAGAGCTTAAATCAATTATGGTAAAGGAAAACACTATCTCTCCACATGAACATTATGAAACGATATTAAGATATAACTATTGTCCTAACGATGATACGATGACAGTGACAAAGATCACAATAAACAGAAATGTGAGGACTAGGAGGCAGATATTAGCCCAGTCAGTCAGGATTTATGACACATTATCATTATATGAGGAAGTTCCCGAGAATATATTTGTAACAGGGTCTACATTATCTAACATCTCTTTCTCACGTCAAGCTATTAATACAGAGAAAGTCTTAAAGCTTTATAGACTTTGCAACGCATAACCGCAGCTTATGGTCTCGTCATTTATGCAATGCAAAATGGGAATCCGCACATACTGTTCACCAAAAGAAACATGGCTCCATCAAAAACAAAAATTCATTCCAAACCGTAAAGTTGTTGGCAGTGTATGTAGCCTTTAAAGCATTGTCTATAATTTTGAAATCATTTTCAAATATTATGATTGAAAACATGTACATTATGGTGGATGCACAGGTTGTACTATCATGGATACTTAGTGATACAACTAAAACCAAAATCCTATTTGTCAGAAACCGGCTAAGTATATACAAGCCATCAAAGATGGAATTAAGGACGATCATAAAAAAGGATAAAATTTAAATACATACCCCCAGCAGAGAACCATGCTGAGCCAATTTCACGATGAGTTAACCTTGACCTGTTCGTGACTAAATTGGAGTTCTGGATACATGGTCCGTCGTGTCGAACAAAAGACTTTTTTACTGGCCTATAAGCAGTCTGGAGTGTTTGAATTCAAAGGCTAAAGATGTTGTGAGGTCGGAGTTATATTTTAGCACTACTATCAAGGTGAATTCAACCACAATAATAAACACACAGAGATTGTTTACATTTACAAAAGTATATAATGCAACAGCCATGGTGTTTGAATCATAGTTAAGTGCAGAACACGGGCCAGCTTGAGAAATCATAAGCTGAATGCAAAGTTATATCTCATCAAGTCAGTGCAGGAAGAAGTGTTTGAAAGAGAATTAAAGTATTTGAGAGATCCTCATTAAGGTGAAATCCCCAAGTTGACGGAAAAACTTTAAACATCTTTTTGGATAAGGATGGGATACTAAGAGTAAATGGCAGGATATCGAATGTAGAGAAGTTCGAACTGGAAATAAAATATCCTATATTATTGGCTAAATATCATTACGTAACGAGATTAATTACTGAAGATGCTCATCATCGGCGTAAACACTTGGGGGTTGGTGTAACCATTACAAAAATAAGATTATTTGGATATTGGATAAACCAAGCAAGACAGGTAGGCAAGTCGGTGATATCTGGATGTTATGTCTGCAAACGCTACAACAGTCCGGCATTTAGATATCCCAGACTCACCAACCTACCTAAATACAGAGTGAACTTAATAAACCCGTCTCAACACACAGAAGTGAATTACACTGGCCACATATGAGTAGAAAAAAGAAAAGAAAGCAATAAAGATGTATTTGTTGATATTTACGTGTTTGAATGTACGAGCTGTACATATGGAAATTGTACCAGATATGGATATTATGTCATTCATTCAACCCTTAACGCGTTTTACCAATCATCATGGCATACCAAGCCACATATATACTGATAATGCTAAAGTCTTTTAACGCCACCCTCAACAAATATATTATTGATATTCACATAAATAATAAACTGTTCACTGACACTTTTACAAATACAATACAACATATAAAATGATTTTTTTATTCCTCATGACTAGGAAGTGTTTGGGAGCGTATGATCAAAATAATAAAAATCAGCCTCTTCAAAACAATTGGAAGAACGAAAATTAATTACTACGAATTATTGACATTATTATCAGATATAAAAAGTCAATTAATTCAAGACCCTTGACCTATAGATGCTCTTCGGACAACGGGCTCATCGCATTAATGCCGAATTCTTTCATACACCAAAATGTAAATGGAGAAATAGTAGAATATGCCAGATAATAACAGTACTGAATTAACAACCTAGATAGATATAATGATAGAGTCTGTGAAAAACAGAGAGGGACTATTCGAAAAATTTCAAAACTAGTACGATTAATATTTACTCAACACAGTAAAATCACAGTAAAATCACAATGAAGTTGTACTAATTAAGAACCCAGCTAAACCCAAACAATTCTGGCAACTGGACATAGTCACAAAATTACATTTGTAAATGAAAGGGTTCGTGCAGCTGGCATAATGAAAGGAGCTGTGGAGAGACACAGTCTAAAACACTTATTTCCATTGGAATTGTCCCTGTCCCATAACCATCGCGCAAAGGAACCCCCAGAAGATGTATCACAACGATATAGACTACGTCAGGCCTAAAAGAAAAAATAATACAGACTCTGATTTTGTTTACTATTGGTATTACCAAAATAAAATAAAGTCATTAATCTTCTCTGTACTAACAGAAAAGTATGGCCAGAATAATGCCAAGGAATCCTAGAGCAGTTTGCCCGCAAGGTTCCTCATCTTTTATTCTAATCTTACTTATATCTGAATATTTAATGCAGTTCTTATTGTAAATTGAATATCACACTAATAAAGTGATTAACTATGAACTCTGGTGATTTACTTATTGAATTTTACATGTTGACTCAATGGCTGCATATGAAAGTGCATTTAACTAGGCATCAGTGGATGGTTTCTTCCTTTGGGGATATGTGAAATAAGATATTATATGATTATCTGCCCTTGGCAGTTTTAAGGTCAGCCAATCAACTTACAGCTGCTGATTGGCACACTTTTTCTGCCTTTTTTGAACAACTTTTTACTCTTGGTGCCAACCTTCGGAAAGACCACATGTTGAACACGTCATCTCTACACCGTTATCAGAGTACGTAGATGGTGAGAATATCAACTCACCATCAGAAGATAAGTTTGGTCACGCACACCATTAAGTTTGCAAGGACCCATTTGTAATGTTGGTTAATATAATTTGTACAAATCATAAATAAGTTGCGTTCTATTCTTACTACGTCTGCATTCATCACGTAAGAATTTTATATGGGGCCCACTCCTATTCCCCAACAGCTTCACTGCCACACCTCATTGAAGCTAGGCAGGAGATTTTAATGACAGGTCACAAACTACCATGCAATTTTGTTTACAGTTTAGCCCTGTCAAAACCTGATCACCGACAACGACACATGTCAATAATTACTGAGTACGTTTCTGACATGGCACATATGACTAGATAACTGGGCTGAGGTAGTTAAACTGCGAGTAAACTAGTTGGGAAGAATACAAAAACGGGCGAATGAAAATGTGCATAGAGAGATATATTCCTTTTTATACTTATGTGTACAGACTTCCAATGAAAGATTGCAAGAAACTTACATTTGAGTGGAGTTCTTTGTTGCGTTAATTTAATTATTATATATGCCTGTGGGAAGTCAAGTAAGCCTAGGTTGTATGTATTTGCATTAAAATATATAATTAACAATATATTTTATTGCCTTAGAAAACTAAATAGAAAGTATACAAAGGGAGGGAATGAAGGCGTGTGTATAGAGGTCGTGTCCTTATACGTATTTGAAAAGTATTATTAAAGATGGTGAGAGACTTACATTTCAGAAGAATCCTTTATTGGTTTGGCAGAATTATTTTTTAGCATTTCACCCACAGCAAAGTGGCAATGTCATTAGTATGTAGGCGGCTCCAGGGATTTAAAGTGAAAAAGAAGACTGAGAATACGGAGGATTGATGAAAGGACAAAAGATGAACGGGATTCAAGAAGATAGAAGATGGTGACTGAAGATACATTTAAATTTTTGAAGATTTTAGTTATCAGGGAAGAAAAAAAACAGAAGAGAGTTCCACGGGTAGGAAGTGAGGGAAAAACTGTTGGAGTAGAAGTGGCGGTTATATTTAGCTATTTCAACAACAAAAAGGTGGGGCCTAAATGCCAATCTAGTAGCATGCTTAAATTCATTTATTTGGGACACCAGGGGGAAAAAAGCTTGTCAGAGAAGTTGCCGTGAAAATATTTGTAAAAACAACAGAGTGAAACCACATTATAGAATCGTCAATGTTTGTCTACTTACCCCCGTTAAAAATAGACTCTTCTATAAGAATTAGCTTTGACCAATCAACACCACACATTGTGAAACTCGTCTTGTTATTGGTCGAGACGACCCTAGAATGTGTATCCATGGTCAAAAATCTGCTTTCCCGCCAGACCGTTGGGAGCCTACTTTGGTTTCCCAAATCAAATAAAAGGACGAATTTCAGTCCAATTCACCAGTCAGAACTCCACACCCTTTTTGTTGTGTTTCTGACTGTTGCGGACAGCTGATTTTCGCTTGACTTCGTTTTGAAATTACCCGTTTGCATTTTGATATTCATTGGTTAAAGTTTGTTTATTTTACTTTTACTTTTTTTGTGACTGTTTTGAAAAGTTTTTTGATTTTTTCTTTCTTCTCTCCATTTTACTTTTACCCCCACCACCTTTAATTTTTGCACTTCTTTTTATTCCAGTTTTCCTATTAGCTTTTCATTTTTTAACCCCTTTAATTTTTCTGCTCTTTTTGATTTTCATTTTTACCCCTTTAGTCTTTGCAGTTTTTTTCTTTTCTTATTTCTACCCCCTTTAATTTGCTCTTTTATTCTAGTCTTCCCTTTTAATTTTCTTAAATTTCTTTAAATCTATCTTCGTTTTCCTTATTCTCTGTTTTGCTTTATTTTTGATTAATTCTTTTATTTTTACGTGTTTATTGTTTGTAATCGTTTGTATTGTCCAATTTATTTGTTTGTTTTCGTTTCGTTCGACTGGCGTTTCTTAGGGTCGGCCGCCTTTATTTTTGTAACTAGCTTCGGCTATTTTTCATCGTTGCGTATTTTTTTTGTTTATTGACGTCGGCCATTTTTGTTTGTAACTAGCTTTGGCTATTGTCCTCATTTTCGTATTTTTTGGTTATTGACGTCGGCCATTTTAAATTTTTTTTAACTAAGCTTCGGCTTTTGTTGAAGTTTTGTATATTCTTTGTTTTCCTTGTCTAACGTTTTTTATTTTATTGTTACGTGTTTTTCTTTTATTCTTTCGCCTTTAGGCGATATTTGTTCCTTATTGTTTTCTTTATACCTATAAGTGAACCGTATTTATTCTCGTCTGGTAATTTTTTGTGCATAATTATTTTATTTTGTTGTGTTTGTTTATTTTTTGAATTTAATTTATTTCTTTTCCTCTCTACTTCCCATCCCCGTCCCCTTCTCTGGTAAAAAATGGATAAGAAGGAAAAAAAAGTTCCTTCATTTTTAATTTTAAAAAAAGAAGCTGAAAATTGCTTCTTTTAGACGCAATGTGAGGAAGCACCTCTTTAACCCCAAAAAAGATCCCCCGGATAAAGACAATAAGGAGGAATATCCTGATTTGCCCACAGTTCCTACAAACGAAGAAATGGTGGATGCATTGAAAAAAGCCTCCAAAAATATGGAGGCGGATAAGGGCAACAACTATGAGCAAGATAAGGACAACTCAACTACTAATGCAGAGGCCGGGGAATCGCCCTCTTGTCGAAAGTCCCCTCCTAAATGCATAATCGACATTGCGGAGTTCTTGGATCGTGCCAAGGGTTACGCGCACCTTGTGGTGGAAGGTGGGCTCTTACAGGATCCAGTAGAACTAAAGAGAGTCGAGAAAATAATAGTGTCAGTTTTTGTCGTCGACAAGCGATCTCGCAAAATTAGTCGTTCGACTAAAGACACAGTGTACAAATCACTGGAGTCCCTGGGGTTTAAGGCCCTCCGAATAGTTAAGGGTAAGGGTTTTTTCATGTGGGACGTGCTGCTGCCCACCACCGATGACTGTATAAGAGCTTCAACTCGGGATCTGATTACAAAGGATCTAATCCTTCATACAGAGTACGATAGCCGGCGAATGACCAACATCGCCGTATACGAGGTCCCACCTCAAGGATATCGGGGAGCACCTGGCGGCATTCCTGTCCCAATATGGCGAGATTCTGGGTGCTTCTTGTGATAGCCTGACCGGGGGATAGAGCTTGGAGATGATGCTAGATCAAAAAGTTTCGGCTCTATTCCCAACTGTCTAGACGTTGGTGACCTGAGGCTGCCGGTCATCGTGACCGGCCGTAAACCAGTTTGCTGGAAGTGTGGAGTGACTGGTCACCTCTCCTCTTCCTGCCCAGAGAAGAAGGCCTCTGGAGCTCAGGTCCCAATCGACCAAACTCCCCCTCTGACCGAGTCTTCTAAATCCGCCACGCCTGTAATGGGCACGTCGGCTACCGGGACCGGAGCGGTTGTACCCCCGGTCGGGTCCTCATCAAAGCCCCCATTCTCCGAAAAGCCCTCTTCTACTGCAAGTGTGGTTGAGGAGAAGGAAAAGGGGGAATGGCAGGTAGTCGGCAGGGCCAGGGGGAAGCGTCATACAGCGGGGCCTCAGTCCCCTGAAGCCCCGGAGACTAAAGACACTTACAGCCCCACTCCCTCTGGCAACAGTAAGGGCGTTGCCCCGGTCTCTATTTTGACCCTTGAAGATCAAAAAATGAAATACGACCCCGGTTACAGCAAAACTGAAAAGATTAAGGAGCTAAAAAATAAGCTAGACCAACAAAGAAAAAAATCGTCTCCATCAAAGATCCATCCCTCCTCGCAGTCTTCACAGCCCTCTACATCCCGTCCACCAAAGTCCCCCTCTCCAAAGAAATCCACTCCTTCCACATCCGCCGACCCAGCACTTTCTCCCCGTCCCTCAACCTCTCTTTGTAGAGTGAAGCCTCCACTTGCTTCCCCTTCCTCTTCTGTCCAGTCCCAATTTCCTCTCAGTAGAGATCCCAGTCCATTTAGACAACCCATTACGCTCCGCAACACCCCCAGTCCTTCTCTTACTAAATCGCCTACAATGCCTCCGCCGCCTAAAAGACTGAGAAGCCCTGCCCTAGATTACACGGAAAAAAGGAAAAAATCCAAGCCTATTTATAATTTAGGGACTGAAGTTTGTAAGATTTCACCGTTGCAAGCAGAGAAGGCGAAGGATTACGGAAATAAGATAACGAACTTAAAGTACCTGCTTTCTATTAAGCAATTTGGAGATAGAGATAGAAATCGATGACCCAAAGAACTTTCCAAATGCGAAAAGGGTCTTAACAGTAATTAGAGCTGAACTTCTTTCAACATGACCCCGCCCATCGCCATCACGGAAAGTGACAAGTTAAAGAAATTGAAGCAATTTTGTGCAGGGAGGGTCCCGGTTTTCGTTCACCCCTCCCTTTATAGAGCACTAAAATTAACTTTCCGCTGGGAAATCGGCGGCATCTCCCAAGACGGTACCATTAATACTGAAATGGGCCATGGGTCTATGGGAGAGGCTGTCGGTATCCTTACCCCGGCCATGTTTAATTCAGGTAAACAGCCCTAATCGGACTTCTCGATGGCTCTCTGGTTAGCTACTTTAAATGTGCGGGGCCTGAGATCCGAGTCTCGCAGGGCGAGGCTCTCTCGTGACCTTCAGCGCCTCGGGGTGAATGTTTGTTGTGTGCAAGAGACCCGGTTTTCTTCTCATGACCGTGAGGATATACTGTCTAAGGGGTTCGCCCTTTATTCAGCATGTTTTGATGGTCGTTCGAGGGGTGTCTCTTGGCTAGTGAGCAGGTCTTTGAAGGCTGCATGTACCCTTATCTTCGCAGATCCGGCAGGCAGGCTTTGTGTGCTGGATGCTACCATAAAGGATAAGGCTTTGCGTCTCATTGGGGTTTATGCGCCCAATAACCATGCTGAGCGGCCTGCTTTGTTTCGGCAAATCGAGCAGTTTTTGATGACTTCTCGTCGGGTAGTTTTAGTGGGGGATTGGAATGCCGTCCTTGACCCCGATATAGATCGTATAGGGCAAAAACCGGGTACTAACAATCCTGATGTGAAGGCATTTCGGTACTTTATCGACGGGTTTGATCTTGTCGATAAGTTCCGGAATGAGCACCCTCGGGAGGTAGCATGGACTTGGACAAATAGTGGCAACTCGGCTCCTGGCACGCTTGCGAGCTACCTGGACCGAGTCTTAGTCAAGAGAGAGTCGATGTAGGGCTCTTAGGGTGTCCAAGTTTCCACTATATAGTTTATACGGATCATAGGCTTGTCCGGATCCGTGTAAACTTAGATAAGCCTAAGGTTAGAATGGCTGGTTACTGGAAATTTAACTGTTCATTATTTGGTGAGCAGGATTTCCGGGACCAGCTGCTACTAATGATTCAGAGGGAACTGACGGGGGCGGTTGTGGGAAACGCCTGGTGGGACAAATTAAAATCAAAAATTAGAAAGTTTGCTGCCGATTTTAGTCGTCGACTCAATCTAGATAGATTAGCGGCGCAAACGCCTTTAGAAGATAAAGTTGATCGGGCCGTGAAATCCCGTGTTATTGGGGACATAGCCTTAGCTAAGGCAGAGTTGGCCTCCTTGCTTATCAAGAAGGATCAAGCTCTGGTAGTTAGGGCTAGGCTAAAAAGAATGTCTTCTGAGGCAACAAACATGGCCGCTGAACTGCGTGCAGAGGAGTTTCGGAACGCGTCTAGGCGACATATCACATTGCCGGATAAGCGGACCGTGACTACAAACGCGGGCATATGCGAGGCCTTTCGGGATTACTTTCAGGATCTTTTCACCAGGGAGCCCGGTCTGAGCTCTGCTCAGTTCGATGCCTATTTGGCTGACTTTCCCTGCCTTGAGGCAGCTGAAGCGGCTAGGTGCGAGGGTCCCATTACAGAGTCGGAAATCTGGGAAGCGCTGAAGCAGGTTAGCCTGGATAAATCTCCGGGACTAGATAGTCTTCCCGACGAAGTGTACTTCAGGTTGTCGCCCGTTTTTGTTCCTTTGCTGGAACTGATCTTCAACCATTGGATGAAGCAGGGGTCTTTACCTCAACGCTTCACCAGGGGTGTGATCAAGTTACTGCGTAAGGACAAGAACGGTGGGGATGGGTTAGGGAACTTTCGCCCTTTAACGATGTTAAATACTGACTTAAAGATTTGGGCGAAGATCTTAGCCAACCGTTTGCAGCTTGTCCTGTCTCGTCTGATTGGCCCCGAACAGACTTGTGCTGTGAAGGGCAGGACTATTCAGGATAACCTTCATATGGTACGCTTGATCTTAGAACAAGTCGACAGTGAAGCCGCGCTGATCAATTTAAATCAGTCCAAGGCCTTCGATAGGGTTGACCATCGGTTTCTGGAGGCTGTCCTTTCGGCGGCCGGTTTCGAAGCCGACTTTCGCTCCTGGATCCAACTTTTGTATGTGACCCCCCGGTGCGCTGGTGGAAGTGAATGGGTAAGATCGAAGCCTTTCGTATTGTCTCGCTCCATTCGTCAAGGTTGTCCGCTCTCGCCCTTGCTTTACGTTCTTGCGTTGGAACCATTCCTTCGCAAGTTAAAGGCGAATCCGGTCATGCGCGGAATTACCCTGCCTGGGGCTACCACCTCAGTTCGGTATTCTTCCTATGCTGACGACGTTTCGGTTCTTGTGTCGAGCAGAGCCGAGATTGACGAAGTCAGCAAAGAGATCGGTGGTTATGAGATGGTGACAGGGGCCAAGATCAACCGCGATAAGTCTGTGGGCTTGCGGTTGGGTGCGTGGAAGGGAGTTTCTCTTCCCGGGCCATTCCTCTGGACGGATGGGCCGATCAAGATACTCGGTGTCTGGTTCGGTCCTGATATCCAGTTGGAAATGAATTGGTCGGAGATACAAGGGAAGGCCGAGATCGCGGTTAATCTGTGGTCTCGGAGGAGACTTTCCCTGAAGGGAAGGGAAGGGCGGAAGTATGTGTTTCACACATCTATCCAATTCTCCTGTACCGACTCTGTGCTTCCACTCCCGTATGCCAAACTAATTTTATTAGTTCGGACCTTGTTCTCTTTCTTGTGGAGAGATAAGGCCCCTATGGTACCTCGCGAGATCTGTTGCCTTCATCCCTCTGAGGGCGGTCTGGGTATGCCTAGCATTGAGATTCGTCAATATATGCTTCGCATCACCTTTCTAGACCGAATGTGTCGCGGGTCGGATGAGGAGGGTGCCTTTTGGAAAGAAGACGTCCAGAAACATTTCCCGTCCCTGAGAAGTGTGCACTCGTGCGAAGAAGAGGCCGGCCGTACACCACGAGCCGAGTGCTCCTTCTATCGTGAATGTCGTCGCGCTCTGACGCTCCTCTTACGGGCTTCGGATGGCCTCTTCAACGCCCAGGCGTTGTCTCGCAAGGCATTGTATCAAGTGTTAGTTAGGGAGGCCGTACTAGATGATCTAATTGGCGAGCTCGGTCTTACGAAGCAGGAGGCTCGCTCGATATGGCCTTGGGCGCCTGGGTTGAAATGCCTCAATAACGATGAGGCATCACTCACCTGGCTGGTAATTCGTGAAGCCCTCTGGGTCGGCAAGAGACTTTGTTCAGCAGGCTTGGAGAAATATCCAAACTGTCGTCGCTGTGCGGGGGAAGTCGAGACCATTGGTCACGCCTTCTTTCAGTGCAAGGCGGTAGTGCCGTTGTGCAGGTTTGTTGAAGGCCTCATGGTTCGCATGCTGCAGGGAAAGTTTTTTGTCCTTGAAGCCAGTTCTGTTTGTAGCAATGTGGTGCCGCAGATGACGAAGGCTGAACACTATGTGATCTGTTGCTTACTAGGGGTTATGAGAGTCGTGATTTGGACGACGCGTCAGAAGGGATTCTATGAGGGCGAGAGTTCTCTTCTTCCCAACTGATCTTGTTCTTTAAGCATCAGCTTAAAGTCAAGATTAGGACGGAAAGGCGGCGGCTCACCTCATTAGAATTTGGCAAAAGGTGGGTGAATCTTGCGCGTATGTGCCGAGTAAAAGGGGATGACCTTGAGTGGCATTTGGATGCCGGTTAGGCATTAGAATATTGTTTTCCTGGGTTCAACATAGGCAACCCATCCCGAAATTAAGTTAGTGTAGGTCTTGCTTTTTGTTTTTTAGTTTTTCCTCTTTTCAGTAAACTTAGCAAGGGTGTGTTTGCTCATTGGTCCCTTTTATTTCTCTCCCCCCCTTGTTTTCCCTTTAGTTTAACTCCCAATCCCCTCCCTCGTTTAGGTGGTCAATGATGTCAGTTCTCTGGTGGATGTGGGACGCCTTTCGTTTCGCGTGTGTGTTTTTCGTATTTGTTGTTGTGCATGAATGAGTGTATCCCTGTGTGAATGCTTGGGAGGAATGAATGGATCCTTTATTTTCATAGTCTCGCATCGATTTCGTCCGGTTAACTGATATTTCTGCCACATTTAAAGTTTGTGGGGCGTTTATTACTAACACTAATTTTTGTTTGGTTTCTTGTAAATATTTTTGTCATTTTGTATATACTCATTGGGGATCTTTTTAAAAAATTGTTGTTTTTATGCCCCTCCCCCCACAGAAAATATTTGTACATAAGGGGAGTATTTAGATTTTCATTGAGTCAAAGAGGCATTTTGGTGAATGTAGTAAGAAAGGTATGGATAAATGTGTTGTTTTGGTGAAAGGAATATTGTTTTGTATGATAGGGTCAGTGGTTGTGGCTAGCTAAGTTTTATACTAAGACAAGTGATGACCGTCCTTTACCCCAACCCCCTTTTTGGCCTTGTGCCACATTTGTTGTATTATTACAACAATAAATATTGTCAGACCTCCACATCTAGAGAGAAGCCCATCAACTCCACGCCAGTCAAAACTCTGACTTTTGCCGCGCTAAAAAATATTCTCTGACTCAATCCACAAGCACACACTATCTCTCTCAAGAACATTACTTACAATACTTTGAAAAATTATTGAACAATCCAATTCTAACTCAACTAAAGGTACGCAACTCCTGCTAATTATACAAAACATACTTACGCACACACTAGTAACTGAACTTGAACAAAGGACAATTTAGTACTTAACTGGACACACAGTTTAGTTTTATGAACCAATAATAATAGGAATTTCAAACACCTTCAAACGTTAACGATAAGATTCTACACAGCAAAATACACCTATATCCATTTAAGTTCAAATCAATTGTTATTCTCGAAATTGTATATTAATTGTAAATGCATTATTTTGTTCTATTGAAATCTGATAATCGTTGTTCCTTCACTCACTTGCTTGTTCATTAATTCATTTTTGAATGTCTATCTATATTGTTGCGATTAAATATTTTGAACATGCCCATAAACTAATCATCTAAAAATATAAACCTTCTGATACCAAATTCAAACCCTTAGCAATCGCAACAACATCATGTCAATAAGAAAGTGACTGAAGTCGAGATACCTGATCAGAATTGATTACATTACAGTGCCTTCTTTGGATTTTGTCAAGAATCTCTAGATATACAGCAGGATCACTGGGCCAGAATTGGCAACAGTATTCAATGCACGGATGAATGGTAGATTTGTAAAAGTGCAAGATGGATTCTGATAAGAAAAAATTAGACTGTCAAGTAAGCTCAGGGCATTGTATACTGTTCAATGCGACGTAAGATCCAACTGGAATTGGAATTCACCAGAGGGAACATGAGGCATTCAATCTCTAAGGCATACTGTAGCTAAAAGAGTCAAACTTTTGCATCTTTTGGTCATTAGAAGAAGTTATTTAGCAGACAAGTATAGGATAGGCGTATATTGCGATCAGCTTTTGCTCTACAATTAAATTTGCAATTTCTGTTTGAATATCTGGGATGAAGAGTTATTATTATAACACCATTTACTATAGTCCTCATATTTTTCGCTGCTATCATGTTTTGGCCGTGGTGCTCTCTTGTCTTATTTATTTCGATCCAGGTAACCTACTGGGAATTTCAAACTGAACCCTTTATTTAATCTATAGTGGTATATTGTTCTCATTCCACCGCCCCATTTCTAGGGATATCGTCTAGTTCTTATTTTAGTACTGTTTACTTAGTGTACACCCCATTCAAGCTGTTGTTGCTATAACAAAAGCGAAGCTATGGTGAGTGCAGTCAGACATGACAAGCAGCAACAGCACTCGTCAGCAGGCAGGTCAAGTTTAAGCCTCCAAATTCTCCACAAAGAATTGTCACACGGGACATTAACAGATTTAAGTGTTAATTTGTGAATTTGGACACATAATAATTGTGAGTTCAATCCCTGGGCTGGGCTGGGCAGCATACTTGGACTCAGTGGAAATGGGACGAACAATAACCGAGCAAATAAGAATTAAATGAGATATCATAGGCACAGAATGAGAACAATTTATCATCATGAATTTAATAAAGGGTTCAGTTAGAAATTCTCTGTAGGTTAGCTAGATCGACATACACCTGATGAAGGTCGGAGGGCACAATGTAAAAACAACAAAGATGAGGACAATAATCCGCATGTAAATAGTGAAAATAATAAATGTTTGCGAATTACCAGAAATCAGTGAAACCCTTTCCAATGATGAAGAACACAAATCTTTCACAAATTTTAAATTGTTTTCAGTAAGACATTATGGGATGTATCTATTAGGTTGGTGCAAAAATAATGTCGTTTTCTTTAGTAACATATGTGAGAAAACGACATTGTTTTTGCACCAACCTAATATTTCATGTCCGAGACTTCATATCAAAAACTTTGGGTAATTCTGTTTTTGATAGCCTTCACTCATAATATCCTGCTATTGAACCGTGTATAAAGTTAGATGAAGCCAGATACTATTGGCCAAATATGGATAAAACTATAAAGTTAAATGTACAAAAAATTAGTTTCAAGAGTTCATTTTTTGAATAAATCTCTGCCTGAAAAAATGGCAATACTGTCTTAATCAAAAACAAAGATTGTACTTTGTTTATTGGTAATAGATAAGATGGTGTTGACTATTAATTCATTATTGTTTTCTTTTATTTATTAATTTCGGGGTCAGGACTAGTTTACTTTTTAATACTTTGTCACACGCTTCTTTCCTGGTTATGTGACTTACTTTTTCTTTTCTTTTTTTAATTATTCTAACATTTAATATGAAGTGATATCAAATTTTCCAGGACTAGTTATGTTTTTAAAATATAATATATTTACCTACGCTTTAACATCATCTTCGAAATACGGAGCAACCTCGGTTCTCAAACGTCTCACATGTCGAACAAATTGGTTTTCGAACAGAAGATTCGAGATAAAAAATACCTCAGTTATCGAATAAAATTTCTGTTCTCGAACAACATTGTCGAACCGAGTTAACCCGAACAGAATCATTTCTGAGTCGACCGCCATGTTGTATATATTCGTGTGTTGTACCGTGCTTTTCTTTTCCAATTTAAATTGTACTGTGCCTTTTTTTCTCTTCATTAGCCCTCAGTCATGGATCCAAAAAAAGCTAGTAGTGATACTGGTAAAGGAAAAAGAAAAGTTAAGAGAAAAACAATTATTGATATTGTCTCTTCCTACTCAGTTTCATATGGCAAAATCAACAATCTATATTATTCTTATAAATAAAAAGACGATCATGTCTTTCCTTCCCCTTACGCCAACAACTCTCCTACTTACAGGTACAGTAAAATTAAAGTATTCGTCCATATTTTATCTGTTTAGTATTGGGTTTATTTTTTTCTTAGATTTAATGATTTTTATTAGTTTTGTGTATTTTATGCACAAAGTACTATTGCAAAAGTTTAAATAAGCAATCATAGGTACCAGGAACGGATTAATCCATTTTACATTGATTCCTATTGGAATAATAGTTTCGGGTTACAAACGGACTTCAGGAATGAATTAAGTTCGTGAACCGAGGTTCCACTGTAGTCACATTGCGCAGCAATACACCAGTCCTACCATTCCTGCCACATTTGGAATCTGGCCTGGAAGTCATTTTTCGTAAGCGAGTCGAGGAACTTCTGCAATTCAATCTGAATTTCAGCAACGGTGTTAAAATGGCGACCTTTGAGTCGCATTTTCAGCTTCGAGAAGAAATGAAAGTCCGCAGATGCTAAATCTGATGAATAGGGCGGATGCGGAAGTGATACAACATTGTTTTGGGTTAGAAACACGCTAATGAAAAGAACTCGGTGACAGGGAGAGGGTGACATTGTCTTTTTCAAGAATACAATTCTTCGCACTCCAAAGATCCGGTCGCTTTTGCCAAACGTTGTCCCTAAAATACCTCAAAACGATTCAGGCCCTGGACAATGAATTCTTGATGCACAGTATTTCAGAAGTCCAAAAAATACGATGAGTATGCTCTTGCATGACAAACTCACAATCTACAGTAAACACGTGATCACAAAAACACAAATTTTACAACTTGTGAACAAAGCAATGCCACTCGGCCCACTGGCGCATGAAGGTCACTGCTAGCTCTCACTACATACCAATGACCACGCTTACTAGGGAGACCTTCTGTGTCATAACATTATTGTTCAATGTAGGTGGTTGTTAGATGACCAACTTGTCTTGCTCTATGGCGAGATGTCCAGAACAGTAGATCACTTGCGAGTTCTTGTTTTGCTCGCCAGAAGTGTCCTGCAAAATACATTTGCATAAAATTGTAGAAATACCATGAATGGGTACATAGATCTGTGATTTGGTTGGATGTTGTCACCAGATGTTAAATATAGATCTCAGCATCTGAGTTTAGGTACCATCAAGCCTAGACTGTAAGATTTTAGTTATGTCCAGGCAGTGACACAATATAATAACACTGCCTCTACACTAGCTCAAAAGAATCTCCACTTGAGGCTGTCTGATAGATCAGATTTCCAGATTATATCCATTTTATTCAAGGAAGACCATCCTTCAGCTATGCAAATTTTCACATGCCCATAACTAATTCTAGATATTTTTCTATTGCTTATGCTTTTCATTTGGTCATTTTAGGAACAGTGTGATGTAATGGATTATGACTCAAAATGGGAAATTAAAGAGCCAAATTCAAATTCCTGTCAGGTTCGTTAAATTTACTTACATACAAATACCCTTGGGAAAAGGTTAAATAGCAGGACAGAATGGGTTCTTTAACCTTAGTTGGCAATCAGTCTACTGCAGAAAGAAACGGCAATTTACTGCAGGAAAATCTTCTTCCTAGTCAGTCATGAATCAAAAGAGACGTATGACAGTTAACTGACTGGCTTATTCCAGTTGTTTTTGGAAAGAGGAGCTCATAGAGAATGCTCTTCCAAATCCTAGTGAACCTCTTTCTTAAAATAGAAACCAAGTGTTGGTACAATTTGAGGTTGTTCATTTTATTTGTACCACAAAGTCTTGCATTACACATTTTGAAGTATCCATTTTCAGTTTGTTAAAAACAAAACAACTTCATGTAAGTGAGTCCCTCCAGCTGGATTGCTTCTGCTAGAAGTCTTTTAACTATTTTTAGTTATGGTTTACATTTACACTTGTTTATTATTAATATGTTGTGATTACTTGTTGAAAAAAACTTTTGTGGTGTTTTAATGAAGCAAGTTTATTTCTGAAAAGGAAATAGTTTGTTTGCGGGCACTTGACAAACAAAAAAAAAAAATAAAAAAAAAATGGAAGCTCTACCATTACTATAATTACTATAATAATAATAATAATAATAATAATAATAATGAACAATTATTTTTGCTAGAAAGACCTGTGAAAATTTCATGGTTTTCCTATTTGAATTTATTGATGAATCTTAATTCTTAAGTTAAAGATGGAATAAGGTCATGGGGAGTACTGTGACAAAATATCGGTAGAAATTTCCCTCTGACATCATTAAATATCTGATTGTAACAACTTCAACAAAATACTGCAATAACAATACTGCAATTTCTTTAGTAGCAGTGATATTTCTATCCTCTTTCTTTCATTTTCTCACTGAAACCAAAGTTTCTTTTCCCCTCTTTCCACACGATCAAAACAGAACAGGCCACTATTTATGAAGTACTAGCAAAGCGTAATCATTGTGAAAACTAATGAAAGAAGCAACTATGACAATTATTATATGATTATTACTATTTTTTTTCAATTAGTCTGTTTATATCTGAGTGCAGTGGATGAAATGAGTTATTTCTCTTTCACTTGTGAGTGGCACAGGACAATTGTCAGCTTAAATTCTTTCTTCTCTTTCTGGGTTTGGTAGCAACAGATAATGGCAACTGCTCCTGAATGACTGGTTTGTTTCTTTGCACAATTTATACAAGTCATTGTTATCTATAACGACCCACTTCTTTACTTGTGTCTGGTACCCAATAATGTGAGCTGTGTTAAGGTTGATCAAAAAGAGAGAGAGAGAAAGTGAATCTCTAAGAGATACAAATAAAGTAGTATTTGGAATTTCAATGCAGGTCCATTTGTCATTTTGTACTTAGCTTTTGACAGCTAGGTGACCAGGATTATACCACATACCAGTTTCATTCTCTGCCAAACGGTAGCTTAGGAAATTATTTTATGTCCAACAATCTTTTCCAAATCGATTTTCTGTTGATTGGTACTTTGATTTAGAGCTTATTGTTATATTTCATGCAAATAGGAATATATACTTAAAAAAAGAAGGTTGATAGAATAAATAAAATTTTATTGTAAAAATCAATAAGAATTAAGGTAACAGTTATGTCACCTTAATGGTTATGATCATCGCAAGTCAATCCAGTAGTGAGAGCTACTATTGGAAGGTCACTAGTTCTCGCATAAGTCGGAGTCATACTCAACAGATCCCAGCTAGACTCTGTAGTCTGTTGACTTACAGATACTTATAGGGAGTTACTACCTATAGTGTAGTCACTCATGGGGGTGACAGGTTATTCCATTACATCACCTATGTTTCAAGATTTGTTCATCATATGCAGTTTCTATGATTACTGCTTACATTTAAATGGTTTAGTAGATAAGTGATAAGTAGTTAAACACATAATGATGGTCACACACCAAATCAACTATCATAACTAAGCTTATGTAAATAATTTACGATGAACAAATCAGGATGTTTTGTGCATGTTACCTTTTTCTCCTGTTTTGGATAATGGTAAATTTTCTCATTTCTCATTTGTGAACCTCTTTCAGCTACCTGCTTTCCTGTCAACTACAATTTTCAAAAATTTATATGCAATGCACTATTTACTTTATTCAGACTATTGTCCTCATCTTTGTTGCCATATTTATCACAACGTTTCAACCATTGTACGCTCCGGTCTTCTTCAGGTGGTTGGAATATCGAACTGAACCCTTTATTTCGCTCGCTGGGGTAGACTGTTCTAGTTCCACGTGCCATGTCTAATGGATGTCAGTTATCAGTTATCTCCTGCTAATTTTCCCTCTACCCAAGTTCTCCACCGCCTTAACCAGGTATTGAGCTGATATTGCAATTTTCACTGTTATTGGTCAGTATAAGTAGTACCCTACGACATAACAACTACCCTGGGTACATGGCAGCAGCCCCAATAAACTGGGATAGGCGGGTACAAGAGGAGGACAACAACACTCAGAAAACAGTCTGCCTGCCATATGTGAAGGGGTTATCAGAGAAAATACAAAGGATCTGCAGTCCATATAACATCAGGACAACCTTCAAAAGCTGAACGGCACTTTGAGTAAGAACCCGCCCCCATAAAGCAAAACATGACTAAAGACTGTGTGTATACCATCCCGTGCATCTGCAGAAAGAAATATAAAGTGCGGACAGGCCACCCCCTTAATGTAAGGCTTCAAGAATGGCAGAAAGCTGTAATACAAGTGGAAGTGGAAAAATCAGGTGTGGCTGACCACATATTGAGAGAAAAGGGAGATCACCACCCTCTGTGGGATCAGGTTGAGATCATAGACAAAGAACACCATTGGAAAATTCGTAAACTTAAGGAATCAGCATATATGCTTGGCCAGTAAAGTAAAAGTGCAATATGAGCTCTGGTAAAAACGTGCAATGATAACAACAAAAATTGCAATATGAACAAGGTAAAAAATGGTTGTGAAGACATTATGCAGAAATTCATACCCAGATGTCCTCAAAGACACATGGCACAGTGGATAAAGGTGTTGGTTAGATCTCCAGTGACAGGATCATTTGTATTTTACAACCAGGCCTCTTGTTGATGTCATTTCATTAAGGTTTCAAAACTGAAATGTCTGATAGGATAAAAAAGAAAAAAAATTAAAACAGAATTAAATATTTAAACTTTGCAGTCTATTTTTTGAAACCAGAAGCACTTTCTCATGAGAACACCGAAACTGAATACAAAAAAAAAAATGTAGAAAAAGAAGACAAATACACATACATTTATGTATAGGAACCATTTCATTTATTTTTCTTTTATAAAAAGAAAATCAATTACAGAAAAAAAAAATTCCTTAAAAGATTTAATAGCACACAAAAAACAGTTAAATTTTTTGAAACCTTTTATTTATTAGCCATAGAATAATAAAATATTTTTATCATTTTTGTTTTTAAATAAAGAAATGTAAAGTATGAATTCAGGTTTAAACTTTCCTGATAAATAAGATTATCCAAGACAATAATCACAACTGCAATTGATAGAAATACAGCACCACAGTGTTTAACTGTTCCTATTTACAGAAGTATCAACTTGCAAATATTGTGATGTCGCTAGACATACATTTAGGTAATCTGAATCGAAGAGTTACTTCCCTTTACCACAGAGTAACAGCAATAAAGAAATATAGAGGAACGTTCAGATATCGTTGACTACAGATGAGTGAATATCCAAAAAGGTATTCAATGAATTATTACTAAATATCATAATTAGTTGATATTTATATCCTTAAACTATCAAAGAGCTGGTAGATGTTGAAACATTGGGAGAGAACTGTACTTTAAGTTATCCAAAAGCACATATCATCTAAAAAAAAAAAAAAAAAAGATATTTTTTTAATGTGCTCACCTTTAAGATTAACTTTACACTTTATGAATGAAACCACCTATAAAAAAGTTACTTTAGTCTAACAAATATCTATTATTATATAATATACTGAATGTAATATTTTTTGTCAGCAATGTCTTTTAATGTTACTAGTGCAACAGAATAACTAAATTTATCTACATTGCACTAGCAATATCAGAGTGAGATATATATATATATATATATATATATATATAATTATTTATTTTTAAGTATTTTTATTAAGTAATAATAACACTGAAAATGTTAGGCTTCAGACTAGTAAGATTTTTTTTTTCTGGAGACACCAAAAGGTATGTCTTTTTCTGACATACTTGTAATATTGTTTAATACTAGGTTTTAAATATTTGGTTTTTAGAGTATATATTAAATTTGAGTAATAAATTATTTTTACATGCAATGAAAATGCAATGAAATATATTCTTATTGTTCATAAAAATCCTGGGAAAACAATATAATACTGATATTTTTTTTCAAAAAGCTAATATTTGTTAAAGATGTATGGATTGTATAATGTTATCAGTACAGGAAGTGGAATTGTTGAACAGAGTTCAAGTTCCAGCCTGTTCCCTTTACACAAATATCTTTGGGAAAGGCATGAAATGATTCCTTCTGCATCCAAGTTAAAGAGTTCAAAGTGGTGTAGAGTGAGTGCTCTAACCAATGTAGAACAACTCTGGATTCAAAAACTATAGCATAGATAAAGAACCATAATTGCTTACATCCTGAAGAGAGACAGCTTTAAAGAAAAAAATTACAAAAATTTTCCCAATAATAAAATTTGCATCAGACACAAACATTGTAAAGATACAGTTCTCAATGTAAAACACATACAATACATAGTAAGCATATGCAATTTAAAAAGATGTACTTTATGTACCTTTGTTCTTGTGCAATTTTCAATTGATGGAGAGTAATGGAGTATTTAATTGCACATGAAACAGAATTGTGGGAAAATTAAGGAAGAGCAGATAAAGTTTATCTTTTTACATTGTGTGTGCGTGTGTTGCATATATATATATATATATATATATATATATATTTCTTAAGCAAAAAGATTACAAAAAAAATGAATATAACAGAGCAATCTAAGAATGTATAAAAGTAAATAGCTTGGTAACTTACCCACAATGCATTTTCACTTAAGGATCTTCAAGCTTGTAAGTACCAGGAAGTAACTTACAAGCTTGAACATCTATACAATGAAAACACACTAGTGGATGTTGCCAAACTATTTGTTCTATACAAGTTATATATATATATATATATATATATATATATATATATATATATATATATATATATATATATATATATATATATATATATGGAAAATGATATATAAAGTTTTATATATCAAGAACAATTTTAGGAAAATCTGTGACAAAAAGAGAAAAAGTTTTTGTGTGAAGTGTTTCATCCTTTAGGACATCAGACTAAAGTGATGCTTACATTGATACAACTACACGGGCACATGAATGAGTGGGTTCACTGAAATTTTAATTTTTAATATTTTTTTTAATATTTTTTATATAATATATATACTTTAAATTTCTCCCCACTCTCCTTTGTATACATGTGTATTCAGTTTGATAAAGTCCTATACAACAAAACATGTCACACAAAAACCTGTGTCCACTTTGTCATAAACTATATATATATATATATATATATATATGAGAGAGAGTTGTAAGTTATTACATTTTTCTCTTTTATGAAGTAAGTTTGAATGGTCCCTTGTAAGTATAAACATTGTATATTTTCAATTGGCTTATAGTGTTAAAAAATATCAATTTCATATGTCATTATTGGGTAAAGTAGTAAATTATATATTTTTATATTAACCTTTCAGACAATTTTTTAATAACACCACATACTCTTTAACAATAGTGAATATGCAGTAATTGTATTGCAAAAAAATATTCAAATGTACATATCTCCCTTCTTATTCAATTTATTATTAAAAAAAAAAATCAATAAACAGAATAATTATAGCAAATTATTAGGAATGATTTGCTGCAAAACCATCCTCATTAAATCCTATATAGATTTAATCACAAATAATGAAGTGCAAGACTATCAAACAAGAAACAGGCCCATTGTATGGTCATATCACAAGAGCCAACAATCTTTCAACTGTTCCTTACAATGGCAATATTAACAGTTTTTTTTATAAGGAAACATTTGGCATTCACTGATTGCCAAGCAGCCAGTGCTACTCTCCAGTGAAGTTTATAAAAGCTTTCTCTTAAAACAGTTTTTCAGGAAAATAGGTTTTACAAGTTCCGTAGTTATTACTACTCTTTCTCTTATTGAGGGGAGCGTGGAGAGGGGTTCTTTCTAACATTTTATTTGAAGAATGTCAATATATTTTATCATGTCATAATTTTCTATTCAAGTTGCATGTGATATCCATTCAAGCTGTTGCAAGTCCTAAACTGAGGTGGCTTCTGCTATATTGTACAGTTTCCTCCAAATGTGACTTTGCACTACTAGTCTTCAATGTTTGAAGAAGGATGCTCTTTGCCAAGATCCACAGGCTTCATCCATTCAAATCTATTTTTAATCATTGATCCTAAAAAGCGGCTGTATACAGCAGATGGTCGAGATACTTCTTAATGGGCCTGGATCGGGCTCTATGCTTATAAAAGCCTTGATCTAATAAGGCTATTCAAGAACATGACTCTCGCCTTCAGACCAATGTTTTGCAGTGCTTAGCAAAGCTACATCTTGCACTATGTTCAATTTCCTTATCTCCTATACTAAACTTATTATAATTGATTCATATACCAAGGTATTTGAGATGTTTGGTATTTGCTAATTGTACATACTGAATTTTTATGAGGAATTCAGGGTTCATCCATGCTTAGAATATTGCTACCACATATGGTCCAGTGCCCCTGCTATTTACCTTGAGCTCCTTGATAAAATCCAAAGAATCGGCAATATTATTGGTCTTGATCTGGCAGCTCAGCTTCAGTCACTTTCCTAGCTCCATAAGGCTGCCTCCCTGTACTTTCTCTATAAATAATTTCATAGCAATTGTTCAGGTAAGCTCTTCATTATGGTACCTAGATTTTTTTTTTAATTTAAGTGCAGTAGTAGACTGGCATCGAGATCTCATCAATTTACAGTTGCGTTGGCTGGATGTAACTGTAAATTCTATGCTAACAGTTTCTTTTCTTGCACTTCTCACTTGTGGAACTCCCTTCCAGCTTCATGCTTCCCGACCAACTTTAATCACCAAAAATTTAAATGCAACGTCAATCGCTATCTACTGTTCACCTGATTACTCTTTTCTCTTCCTACTCATTAGTAATATTTCTGTTCCTAATTCTTCCACACTCAATAACACCTTGTGTCTTAATCGCTTTACTAGATTGCTTGGGGTGAAGACAATTTAAAAAAATACTCCCTCACAGCTTTCATTTCAATTCCAGACCACAAACTGCTACAAAGCCAAAATATCAACCTAAAAATAGCATGTTCCTAAACAGATTAGTCAGATTAAGACTGTCATATGGATGCCATGCATTGTGCTAATCTTGCTCAGAAACATCTAAACTGTTAGCCATATACAACTGTTGTTCCAGATTAATGATCAAAAATGGCTTTGAGCAAGTGAAGCCCGTAGGTCTAAACAAGTATCATCTCTCATCAAACTTTGTGGATCATTTACCGAATCACAAAGAATCAACCATGCCAGACAAGAGAAAGAACATCATCACTTGACGACCCTCAACAACCAAAATGGGGTAGCACATGCAAGTCAAAGAGTTGAATCCCGTTTCTTGAGATACTTGGTAGACGATGTTGATTTTATCCCAACTACGAATACTTATGTCGTCAGGATGCCACCCACCCCCATCATCACTAGAGGATTACTGTCTCTTCTATTAGCCGATTCATTTGAGATGTGGTATGAAATGCTTAACCCTTTGGCATTCAACATGCTCAAACCCGCCACCTAAATATTGCCTCTCAAAGTCTCACTGTTTACATAACTTCCTAGATTATTTGCAATGATGTTGTCATGTATTACGGCAGAGTATACATGGGACAATTTAGATTATTGAGAGCTGATGTGTACAGGGTGAGTTGAATATTAAATGGTCACGGTACTACTTTTTATAAAAGAATAGGCAGACAGAGGAAAAACCAGACTGACAATAACACGAGTAAACTGGAAGATCAAAGATTCAGATATTGACACAGAACTAAGATATGTGGTGGGAGATGGTTAGGTATCCAGTGACTTTATGACCACACCAAGTCATGATGTAGATTGTAGAATTCAGTTGTAGAAACAGACAGTAAACTGTATTAGAAGTTGAGTCTGCTCTGACTACCTTTGGGCAAGTTGGTCTTTATTTAGCAGACTGGGAGATTTTTGAAAAATAAACTTTCAAAATTATAGTTTCTTTAAGAGCAAAATCAGATTTGAAATAAGTTTATTTGGTTATGTTTTTGGCTTTGACATGAGTAAATTAGCTAAGTACATTTATCATTACAGGTTGTACAAATTAGAACTCAGCTTGAGAAAGCCAGTCCTAGAACAATCTCCAGAAATGATTATTCCCCAATTTAAAAAAAAAAAAAAAAAATTTTTTTTTCTTTCTTTCTCTCCCTATTGCCAACAACAAAGTAAAACTTGATAATAAAATAATGTACAAAAGGTAATTTATATTTAATAAAAAATACTGTTTAAAAAAATAATTTTGTTTGCAAGGACAAGACACCCCAATAAAAAGAAAATTTCAAAAAGGAAAAGAAATTAAAAAACAATCACAATACAGGTCATTAAAATAAAATTATTCAAATAAACATTAACATAATACAAAGTATTAATATAAATCAGTGCTTGTAAATATGCTTTTCCTATTTATATATTTTATGGGATACAAAATGATATAACATAGTCACATTTTAATGTTGTAAATTAAGGGGTCAATCTTTAAGGAATTAAGGGGTCAGACTTGTCTATGTAAATTAAGTGGTCAATCTTTACAGTGAAGCAATCCTGAGAGAATTACAAGCCCTATCAGGATTCATCATTAGTGGTTAGAATACAAGATACACATCGTTGATAGCACGATGCAGAAAGGAAAACCACAGGAACTCCTACAGGAGGCGGGTAGCAAAAGAAAGTGAGAAGAAAGGACTAAACATCAATTGTAAGAAGATAGAATGTATGGTTGTCAGCAAAAGAAACAGTCTAACATGTGAATTACAAATTAGAGATGGCAAAAATACAAACTTTACTAACAGCCACAAAAGACAGGAATTTGTGGAGAGCCAGGATCACCCACATTCTGAAAGGGCATGACACAAAGAAGAAAAAATAAAGAGAATTTTTAGTTATCTAGGAGGTAAAATTTGGCCATTAAAACACACATTTGTAAAACTAAGAGAAAAAGAATAAAAATTATATCGTTCCTAAAAGTATATAGTTACCATTGACAGTAAATTGAAGAGAAAAATTGAAGAAAGGAGAAAAAGAGCAGACTGGTTTTCATTTTTTGTTCTTCAAAGCTCAATCAAGGTCTTAACAGACTAAGGGCCAGTTAGTATTTGTAAATGGCAATTCAATAATTTGCATAAGTGCATCAATACATCTGGGCCTGCGATAGCTGAATATCCCATACATAAGTGTTGGAAACAATGAACATTAAGTTTTTAAAGCCTTTCCTCTATAAACAGGAGTAGCTTTTTGGTCTGAATATCATTTATCTGCGATATATATTAGTAATAAATACATATATCCTGTCTTTATTATGAATTTCACTTATTCTGTGCACCCTCCATGATTGAGCCTTGAAGAGCAAGGAATGAAAACCAGGTTTTTGTCTCTTCAATTTACTGTTGACAGTAACTATGCATTTTTACCTTGCTCTTTGTTTTAAAAATATCAATTTTGATTGCTATAATAAAGAGAATTTTTTATGAATGACCTATCTTTTTATTAAACAAACCATTTTAAAAGAAATAACATAAAAGAAATTTAAAGAAACTGAGAAAAGTTGAAGTCAGATTTGCATTAAAATATCCATTTGTACAGAAATGTAATTATGAAGTGGAACTGAAGAGTCAAGAGCAAATTCCAGCTTAGTGCATTGTGTTTATTTGACACAAAAGCCCTTGGGAAAAGGGTATGACTCCTTATCTTCTCAAACCCAGCTCTAAGTTAAACTGGGCTCTTAATCTTTTGGATGGTGACTAGACTAAGAGAAGGATAACTCAATTCAAAAGGTATTGAAGAGGCAATGGAAAACCACTCCACTATCTTTTTCAAGAAGTCATAACAATTTGCAGTACAGCATTAAAAAAAAAAAAAAAAAAATCTTACCAGAGTAACATGTAATAGGATTTGTTTTGAACTAACAAATGCGACCCTAAATAAATAATACAAAGACATGTGAAGAAAGGACATCTATGAGAAAGAGAAAAAAGTATTCTTCCAACTGATCAATAGGTCATTTATACTTATACTAAATAAAGTTTAAAAAATGCAATGATGCAATTGATTTATTTAAATTTATGTTCCCAATTAAAGTTTTATTTACTGGTACCTGTGTAACATTGTTGCCAATAAAATATAACCTGAATATATTTTCCATGATTCTGGAAAAGTAACAATGGATGGCACTTTATTTAAATAGATTAACACTTTCTATAATTTGTTTTTAAGTGATTTGTAAATATGATTTACACTATTTACATTATTTGAACTGTTGTCCTTATCTTTGTTGCCATATTCACAAAATTTCAACCATTGTATGCTGCAGCCTTCTTCAGGTGATTGAAATTTCAAACCAAACCCTTTATTTCATCAACTGGGGTAAATTGTTCTAGTTCCACGTGCCATGCCTCTTCCAGATATCTCAGTATCCAAGTTTTTGTTCACATCCGCTGTATCCAGGTATTGAAGTCACAACTCTTTGGGTCAAGTCACTGGATTCAACCAATGCTTTTTTCCCCTGGGACTTGAGGACATCAGTGTATGAATTTTGGGGACTTAAATTATAAACATAATGTCTTAGTAATCATTTTTTTTTTTTTTAAATCAGAGCTCATATTACAATTTAGTGTTATTATTGTTTTTTCTCTAGCACACTGCAATACTGCATTATTGTATTCATGTCTGCATTTCTGGCTTAGCAGATTTTTGTGGTGTAGCATATATGCGAATTCCTTAAGTTTTCATATTTTCAGTGATGTTCTCTGTCTATTATTTCAACCTCATCACACAGGGTTGATGATTTCTCTTTTCCCACCATATGTGATCAGCTACACCTAATTTTTCTATTCCCCCTCGTGTTACAGCTTTACGGTGTTCCTGTAGTCTTATCTTAAGGACGTGGCCTGTTTCTCCTTTATATTTCTTAACACAGAAGCATGGGATGGCATACACACAGTCCTTAATCATATTCTTCTTTATAGGAAGTCTTACTCAGAGACGTGTCTGCAAAACATTGAACTACTTTTGAAGGTTGTTGTGATGTTAAATAGGACCACAGAGCTTTTGTATTTTTTCCCATAATCCCATCACATAGGGTAGACAGACTAAGGCTGTTTTCTGAGAGTGGTTATCCTCTTTCACCCTTCTATCCCAGTTTGTTGGAGTTGCTGTCATATACCCTGGGTAGTTGTTACGTTGTAGGGTACTGCTTATACTGACCATTGTTCATATGTCTCTGGGTTGCCATTTATGACTCTTGCTTGATGTTGTAAGCAGCAGACAATCCCTTTCTTTACAGTGTATAAGTGGTGGGAGTTGAAGCTGGTGTATTGTTCAGTGAATATTGGCTTGCAGGATACATGTCTTGAACATGTGGTCTGTTTGAAATATTAGTACATCCAGGAATGCTAGTTTGTTGTTGTTGTTTTCTCTCTCCATTGTCAACTGTATCAACGATTTTATTGAGTTCACATAGTCCAGTAGCAGCTGAACCTCTTCCTGGTGTGGTCAGAGTATGAAGGTGTCATTTACATATCTCAGCCATAGAGTTGGCTTTAGTGATGGGGATTTTAATGCCTTTTCCTCAAAGTATTTCATGTTAGCCATTACTGGTGATAATGGTGAGCCCATTGCTAAACCTTCTTCCTGCTGATATATATCAGATCACATTCCGAAGTGCGATGTTTGTGTACAGAAAGTCAGCATCTCCATCATGATATCTATTGGCGTACTGGTACATTCTCCTAGGGACAAGTTCGAGGCCAGTCTATCTTTGACTATCGATAATGCCTCCTTCAGAGGTATCTTGGCAAACAAACTCACCATGTTCAGGCTCACCAACTCATTGGATAGGAAGGGAACATTTTTTATTATTTCCACGAAGTGGACAGAATATCAGACATATGATGATGACTTTCCTATGAATGGATTAATTATATCCGCAAGAAAGAGACTCAAAGGGTTGCACACAGAGCCTTGGCAGATAACAATTGGTCTGAGTGAAATACTGTCTTTGTGAATTTTTGGGAGACCATATATGTGAAGTAGCTTGCTGTAATGTTGCGACAAGTGCCTGTATGTCTTAGATGGTCCTTGTTCTTGATTAGGATGTGCGATAGCTTTCATTGTTGGATATTTCTTTATTATAGCTACCATTTCTAATAAGGTCTTCCGGTTTTTCTGCATATTCCGTTTTGTTCATCACTACAGTCACATTACCTTTGTCAGCTGGTAGTATGATAATGTCATTCCTCTGTAGTGTTTTGATTGCCAGCCTCTCCAGTTTTGTGATGTTTGATTTTGGAGGTTTGGCTTTCTCCAGTACCTGTCTCAATTTCCATCTTAGCACACCCACCCAAGCCTGAGTAATATTAAAGGCTATTTCCTCAATTCAGGCAATGATGTCCAAGTATGGTATCCACCTGATGATTGTTGCGAAGTTGAGATACTTGTTCAGTACTGACTCCTCAAAGGTACTCAGCTGGTATGGACTAATGTTGATTACTGCCTTTACTGAGGGTGATGGGCTTTACGTGTCATCTTCTGATCTTTCAATCTGTTCAATTTTTGTACTTGGCAGACCTTGAATGCATTGAATTCATGTCTGAAGGATTTATCTAGATCATGCTGGATCTTCAAAGAGTCGAGTTCAATACCTGTCTACAGCAGAGGTGAACAAAAGCTTGGAGAGTTGAGTTAAAATGGAAAAAAAATGATACTGAGATATCCGGAAGAGTCATGGCATGTGGAAATAAAACAATCTACTCTGCTGGATCAAATAAAGGGTTTGGTTTGAAATTCCAATTACCTGAAGAAGGCCGGAGTGTACAACAGCCAAAACAATGTGAATATGTCAACAGGAGAACAACAGTCCAAACGATATAAATAGTGTAAATTATTGTTACAAATCACTGAAAACAAATTATTAAAAATGTTAATCAATGAAGCTGTTATTTGACTGTAATAAAAGGATACTTGATGACCATGAATATAATTATGAAGTTTAAAAACTGCAGATTTTATAAGTATATGAATGTATTAAACACAGTTATTACACAACATGGAAGAATTTATTAAAATACCTTTATATACATTAATTTTACTTTTTATTTTTTTTAAATAATGAATATATTTCTTGCAAACTCTGAACAAGTTCTTAAATTTTGTACTGGGATCATCTTCCTTTAAGAGCTTATCTTTTATATATACCATTTTAATTATATGTATATAAAGCTAAATATTTATTTAATCATATAGATATGTACAAATTTATATATCCCATGTATATATCTATCATATTGATAAATACAAATTTAGATATTTCATACACTGTAAAAACATTTTATTCTCACCAAGAACCCAAACTTAGTAGAAATATAAAACACAGACTGTTACAGAATAATCAATAAAAAAAAAAAAAAATCACTTAAATGAAACCAAGTAATTTGTAATTTAACATGTAATGAGCTCTGTCTATTTATAGACACACCCTAAGCATTCATTTGATTGGGGGTAGCATTTGTCCCCCACCTCCCAATCAACAGGTTATTTGCACTAGTACTTCATTTATATAATAAATAGCAATGTCAGTGTGTCACACTTTTTCCACTTTACTCCTACAGGCTGTAGCCCAACATATTGTACCATTTTGGAACCAGACCAACTCTGTGAGCAAATTAAAAACTTTCCAGGCTGGATCCAGACCCACAATCCTGAAATTTGGGATTCATTACTGCAATTGTTTTCAGTGATTTTTTGTGACAAATTTTTTTGTACAATGATTTTTATAACTTGAAAATAAATTTGGGAATAATAGAAATTAATTGCTAAAAACAGCAAAAGTCACCCATGAAATAAAAATAATTGTTTGTATGGAAAGTAAGGACCTACGTACATCAAATTGTCTTTAAATTAAGTGGCGGCAGAAGAATTATCATCAAACTTTTAAAAGGTAAGCTTACATATCAATGCAATACTTAAAATGCAGTGATGAATTTTTAGTTCTTCTGTAGTTTATTGTTGCCTATTACATGTACTCCTCCCTACCTAGTGTGACAAAGGCCCAATCAAGTGCACTCCACAGGAACTAGCTTAAATGCTGCCCAGTAGGTCAGCTTCAAGTTAGTGAGGAATAAATGATGCAGTATAAATGTTTTATATAAACTTGTCTTTAGGTTTCCACATGAAAAAAGTTTGTATAATTGTGCAACAGGGTTGCTAATTAGATACTTAATAGAATCCTTTATACTCTCTACCTGGTGTGCATATATATAGATATATATGTTACACAAGAACATATATACATAACTTCAACATACCAAGAAGAAATCACCACTTCTAAATTCTTCAATTTACAAAACACTTTCATTGATTACAGAAACAGAAACAACTTAAATATATGTAATTCAGCTTTAGCTTGTTTTTTTTTTTATAATAACCAAAAAAAAAAAAAAAAATTCCTACTTATCACTATATCGTTAGAATTTATCCCTCCTACTTCTTCCATCGTATTACTATTTCCTATTCTCACCTTTCCTCCCCTACCCCTCATTCTTAGGAGGCTTGGAAATGCTATGCTAAAACTTTTGACCATAGTTATCAACAAGGAATCTTTCCAAACTGACCATCATTTAACACCTAACCCATTTTTCACCAAACTGCTATCAACAAGCACTAATGTTTCACTCCATCACCTTCTTGCTTTATGTATATTTTTTTTCTCAAACAAATGGAAAAAAAGGAAGTGACATTTCCCATATGGCTTGCTTACAGAATCACTTGGAAGAAACAGCTTTTGTAACACAGGAAGAGGTTAAAACTGACATGTGTGAGTTCTTCGAATCAAACCCAAGAAAATTTTACAGTAATGGAATTAGTAAGCTTGTTAATAGATGGAAGGAAGTCATAGATAATCAGGGAAAATACATTGTTGATTGAATCAGTAATTAAATGTAACATTTCGTCACTTGTTTTCTTTATTCAAAATTCGGACAGAACTTATGAGATGACCTTATATATATATATATATATATATATATATATATATAAATATAAAATATAAAAGTGAACATAGAAGTCAACACTTAGAGGCGACAGTCTGTTTCATGCTATATGCAATCGTCAGGTGGCCTGACGATTGCATATAGCATGAAACAGACTGTCGCCTCTAAGTGTTGACTTCTATGTTCACTTTTATATTTTATATTTACACACGCTCTATCTCTGATATTGAGCACTTTATTCCATAAATATAGCACACCTTAAGACTATATTTCTTTATATATATATATATATATATATATATATATATATATATATACATACATACACACACACACATACATACATACATGTGTGCATTCAATTAAAATAATGTTGACTTAAAAAGTAAATTTTACTTATATAACTAGGTTATAGGTTGAAGTGATGTTGCTTATTGTCATATTTAAGTTTATGGAAATATCAAATACAAAATTTAATTCTCTTTTCAGATGAATATTTTTTGTAACATAATTCTTGATACATGAAGAAATTTATAAAATAATTGCAATAATGACTCAATTTTATATCAACAATTCTTTCAAATTTTCTTCATTTGAAACATACTTTCTAAAGGAAAACATTTCCAATTTTACAAACATGCCCTCCACACACACTGTGTTTGTGTGTAAAATTAAAAAAAAAACAAAACAAAAAAAAAAAACAAAAAAAAAACAAAAGAAAACATAGGAAAGGTCCTATACAGGCCTCATCTCCACTAGCAACTTCTTGAGACTAATAATGGTCTTACAGAGTCATATATGAAAATGAGAAATGTTTTCTCTGTCTGCAACAGAATGTGCAACACACATGAGTGAAAAAATTCAATCACTGTGCATCTTTATGGGCTTATGCATCCCCACTTGTGGGCCAGGGTTTTTTATAGAGTCACCATCTGTAGAATTGTTGCCAACAAAGTCTATAGAACCCAGTCTGTCCTGCTATTTAACCCATACCTGGGTGAGAGAGAAGAGATGGATTCATACCTTTCCCAAGGGTATTTACACATAAGAATGTTACAATCTCGAATGGAATTTTAACTCGGCTTTCTGATTTCTCATTCCAAGCCACTATCCATTACATCACCTGCACATCAATTATATGAGTCTGAGTCTCTCTCTCTCTCTCTCTCTCTATATATATATATATATATATATATATATATATATATATATAGCAGAACCTCACATTCTGTAGAATTACTAAACTTTACCATTCAAGGTTTTACTTATCTGGACTTGGCAGAATCAGTAAAACTTTCATTTTCAACCATTTATTAAACTAAAATTGCTTCAAAGGAGTTTTTAAAAAGTTTTTAATATTATTAGTATTTTAAAAATATAAAAATAGTAATGAATTTAAATATTCTTAAAGTCATCAAATTCTGTCAGGAAAAGCTTAAATATATAAATGGCTTCTGAAATGTTTTTTCTCAAAACCATTTTAAGTCAAAATATCTTTCTTTTAAAAATCCTGTTGAAAAAGTTTTAGATATACCATATAGATAGGATTCCTGAGGATTTCAAGTTCTGTGGAGAATCTATGTAAGATCCTGCTTTATATGTGTATGTGTGTGTGTGTGTGTTACATATCTGTGCTTAGTTTTTAACTTAAAGTTTTGTTCTTACTGCCTGCAGAAGATGAATCATTGTTGCATATATATAATTCATGTACATAAATGAATTTACAGCTGAGTATTCATACATATAAAGCAGTTAATTTGACTAAACAAAATATAAACCAATTCTGATCGAGATCATCATACCCAATTTTACAATAGAAAATATCATTTTCAAATATGTTCATAGCCTTAAGAATGTGTTGGTAAAATAAGAAAAATATCCCATTTGCTCAAAATATCCCACATAAGAAAAAAAATCTGAGAGGTCCAATGAAGAAAATGAATGACTTAGAAAATTTTATATAAACTAACAATTATCTGGGATGTATTTCCAATAATTTCTATCCTCACAATCAATTCAAATTCTCTAATCCTTTTGCCCTAGTTTATCTTAGATGCATTATTAAAGACACCAGGCATTTTGTGTCAATTAATTTTATTGATAAAGTTTTCCAAATTAAGAATAATCCTTCTCAGATAATTCCATCATTGTCTAAAGTTCATTTTGTAAGAAATGTCACCCAAGCGTTTGACTTTAAATCTTCATCAAGGTAAGTAGAGACAAATGGTGAGTTTCATAGAACTACTTTTTCCAAAATCAACTTTGTTCAGTTATTATTGTCTTTAATAACATTTACTGCCTTAATATACAGAAAAAAAAATTATATATATCCAAATATAGGATTGGTGTGTGTGTGTGTGTGTGTGTGTGTGTGCGTATGTGTGTGGGGGCACTTTGATATGGTGTAATGATTAGTAAGCTTGTCTTGCATATCACTTGTTATGCTTATGACTGAGTAGTGTGTTCATTCTTAACCGGGTGTTCCAAATTTTGCTTAGTGAATTACTATATTTTTCCTATCTTATATGCATAGGAAATTATAAGTACTATACATTTATAAATATCTGCTTAAACAGAAAAAGCAATTTTTTTATTAATGAACAATTTTAAAAAAATAATTTGAATTTTTCTTACAGAATCTCAAGTTTCCTACTTTTTTCATAGTAAATTGTACATATTAACAAAAATAGTCATACATTTGATTTTAAATTTGCAAAAATCAAAACAGAAAAAAGAACAGACTTCAATAAAAAATGTCTTTCTTTAAATATATTGCTTACTAATATACCTATATGTATATTACGTTTTTATATAGTAAGCTGGTTTATACATATATGTATGTATGTATGTATGTATGTATATACAGAGAGGGTTTATGGACATAAAAATCAACACTGCATGGTAACTACTAGTTTTATGTTTTAATGCAATCTTCTTGGTCCATAGATCACAATAAAGCATGGCACTGACAGTTACCATAGAATATTGATTCTTATGTCCCCACTGTCTGTATCTATAAACACTATCTCTAATAGTGAGCACTCTTCCCATTGGTAGACAAAATAAAATACTGTTTAAAATAAACAGGGAGTCTACTCAAATACACCAAAAATAACACTTAGTTAACATCAATCAAGTGACAAATTTTTTTTATATATATATATATATATATATATATATATATATATATATATGACTTTGTCTTTAATTACTATACATGCCAATTATATGAGCAATCTTTTTGAGAATTTAAAAAAAAAATGTGTAATGTCATGAGTATTCAAACCTGTAAACATGAGAATCTAATGGAAGCAGTACTGCCCTTTTGTTGAGTTTGAACATCAGCAAATAGAAAACTAGGACTGAATTAATGTTTGAGGATTTTAAAAGTTAACACATATGTCAACAGGTAAAGTAGCAGTCAAATTTAGAACAATTACAATAAGTCATTGTATTAATGAATGTTTCAGAACTGAATTTTTATCAATATTAGATAATAAGGGAAATGAAAGGACAAATCATTTTCATTGTATTTTCATTGAATCTCATGCTAAAAAATTATTTTATAGTTTGATGCAATGTAAAGTATATATATATCTATTTTCTCTCTTGAAAATCATAACCTTCCAGAGAAGTAGATTTTTCATAAAACCAAAAAAAAAAAACATTACTAAAAGATACACATATGTCACATGTTAAAAGCGTTGTTTCCATTAGACAAGGTACCATTTTGCTTTAGTTTCTGGTTTTTCTTGCTTTTGCCATTATTATGCACAGAAGACGTATTTTGATGACAAAATTTCAAGTAAAAAATCCCAGGCCAGAGCAATGCAATGCTTTGTCGAGGGTCTGTTTTAGTACAGGCCAGGAGCATGAAGAACACCTGCAGGTAAGGTAATAGGAGTAATAATAACCAGACTGGAAGAGGAATGTCAGTCAGGTGGGAAAAAATCCTGTGCCACACCATGGCTTTAACTGTGTGGGGGTCAGTTTTTTTGAGTTCTGATTTAAATTTCCATTCTTCTTGCAAAGTCTTTTGTTGTTTTCGGTTCCATCGCTGCTCTGCAAATAAGATTGGATTTGGATGGAATTGTGTGTGGTGGTCAAGAGCATACCTGTTATAGGTGTCATTAATTTCAAATATATAAAAGAACAAACCACAAGTGGCGGCCAGATAAGCGATGATCGCAACCCATGCTATTCTTTGACGGAATTTCATCGTCTGTGCAAGTGAGCACCAACATACTTTCAGACCATCAGTTGGTACTATAAAGAGAACCAAAGAAAAAGATAAATTAACTTTGCATGAAATAGTAACACTCAAATATTTAAAAGTATGAGAAACATTGACTGGAAAAAATAAATTCAAAAGATATCTATACTAATAGCATCAGTCTGTACTGTTGATAATATTGGTATAAGTCTTTTTTTCTAAGCTGCATATCTCTTGGTGATCAGATGGTACTGAAATCTAAGACATAAGGTTTAGCATCATAATGATATCTATTAAAATTTTGGTGTAATCTTTTTTAAATCAAATTCACCACATGTAAGGCAGTAAAACCAATAAGACAAAAGTGGTTACTACATGTGAGAGAATTTGAAAACAGAAACATTATTGGAGAGCAAGAACAATAGAAGACTAATTAGGAAGACAGCAGATAACGATTGACATTACATTTAAATTTTTGAAGATCAAACTTGTCTGAAAAGCAAGAAACTGGAAGAGTTCCACAATCGAGAAGTGCAAGAAAAGAAACTGTTACCATAGAACTTACAGTTACATCTAGCCAATTTAACTGGGACCTTGTTGCTAATCTAGCACCGCACTTAAATTCCTAAAGTTTAGGTACCATAGCAAAGAGCTCATCCAAACAATTACCATGAAAGTATTTCTAGAAAAAACAAAGGGAAGTAACTTTATGGCAGTAAGAAAGTGACTGAAGCCAAGATGCAAAGTCAGATCCAATAATATTGCCGATTCTTTGGATTTTATCAAGAATCTCTAAATATAAAGCAGGAGTACCAAATCACTATTCGAGGCATGGAAGAACAGTTGACTTATAGATATGTAAGATAGTTTCTGAAGAGAAAAATTGTCACAGTGAACCAACTTTTTTCGTAGCAGACCTAACAATAAATTCAATATAGTCTTTCCCCTTCATATCAGTCATGAATGTTAGCCTAAGAAGGTGTAATGATTCACGCTCCAGGAGGTTAGCATCAACCATGTTGATGGAAGATATGGTGAAAGTGGTCACTCAGATGATTAATAGAGAGCAGTTTTGTTTTGAAAGCATAAAAATGAACAAGCCATCCTTTGCCTCAGTTAACAACACTAGGTCTTTTTTTAAATCAGTTGCCAATTTGATCTTACTGATCCGATCAGCTTTACAATTGAAACTAGAGTACATGATTTTGTCATCATCTTACATACTAAGTTGAGAGCTGATGCCATCCGGAAAGTTATTGATGAAAAGAATCAGGAGGAAAACTTCAAGCATAGCCATTGGTAATATGGACTAAAACACAAAGGTTTCCCCTATTTTTAACTGTTGTTGTTTGTCAGTCAAAATAAAGGAAATAAATTCAGTGTAAGTGATGAAATAAAAAAGGCCAAGGTTTTCTTTGTGGAAGGGTCTAGGCAAAACTGGGCAAAAAGAAACACTAGAACAAGTACCATACTGTAGGAGTAACAATTGTATATTTTAAGCAGATATATAGCTACATTCTTCCCTATCACATTTTCTCTATACTTTATTGTTCTTGTTGTATAGATTATATGGATGTGTGTTGTAGTGTAATGGATAATGACTCAGAATGAGAAATCAGAGAGACAAGTTCAAATGCCAGGTGAGTTTGTTACATTCACTTATGCACAAATACCCTTAGGAAGGGTATGAATCCATCTCTTCTCCCCCCCCCCCAGTTATGGGTTGAAAAGCAGAACAGACTGGGTTCTATAACCTTCATTGGCAACCAGTCTACCACAGAAAGAAATGGCAACCTACTTTGGGAAAATCTTCTACCTAGTCAGTCACAAATTGAAAGCGACATGATCTCCCAAGTGGGTATCACGTATGACACTTAATTGACTGAGTATATGTTACAGCAGCCTGGGGATAGTACTAAAGTCTAAAACATTATGAGGTTTAGTATTGTGGTGATGGTGTCTTTTGGTACATGTGCATTAAAATATCAAAAATTTCCCAGTTTTTAATTTTTGCTGTTTGTCATTCACTACTTGCCCAACAACAAGTAGCTTTTGTGACCAGTCAGTCCAGAAGTACTTCCACATATCGAGGTCTTCAGTTAATATAAATAACAAGATTGAATCCATCGCTGGCTTGCTAAGCCTGTTGCTTATAGCACCTGATAATCCTTGGTAGTCCCCTATATGAGTACTGACCAGGCGCATCTTTGCTTAACTTAAAAAAAAGGCAAATGTTTTTGTTTTTTTTGTGGAAGGGTGTAGATGAAACTAAATGAATAGAAACTGAACCTCCTGTCTAGGTATCTTTTTTTGTACTATTTTCATGATCTTGTAGATTGATCAAAATTTTGTTGCCTCTTTTCTCAATATAAGTGACTGTATCTCCAAGAAACATTACATCATCCAAGTTTAAAGATTTTTCTTTTTTCTAAACATTCCTTTGGCAATCTTGAACTCTATATAAGTGATCTTTGGAAACCCATGCATTGGTAAACATCTGCTTTAATATTAATGGATTATGATAACAAGCACCATTTACCAGAATTTTAGTGTACTGTTCAGTACTCATATAGGGGACTACCAAGGAACTATATTGACACCAGCCATGGGTTCGGTACCTTACTTGTACACTCCTGAGTATGAGTATGTCCAGGGATATTGTGTTCTTATTTACTACTGCTCATATACTGATTTTCACATTTCAACTGAGTCTAAGTCAGTAATACCTGGCAGTGAGATTGAACTCACAATTACTACATCACCAAATTCACAAACAAACGTTTTAATCCACTAGGTTATTGTTTTGGTAGAAAGAAGGCCAAACAACACAAAAACCAAAAAATTGTAATAATAACAACAAAGATGAGGATATTAATCCTAATGTAAATAATGATAATTCCTCATCACAAAAATTCAAACAGAAATGAATTTGACTTACTGAGATCAATTATGGAGTGGTGACCCTTTGATTATCAGCCTTTAATTTCTTGTGATAGATATCTTTATTTTGTGAAGAGACTATAACTCAACCTTAAGTGCTATGGCACACACTGTAATTTTTACTAAGAGGAGAAACACAAGAAGGCTGGTACCAAAATCCAAGTAGCAAAAATAAGCCTAGCTAATTTGAATTCAGATTTTTTTTTTTTTTTTAAATCACCTTCATTTCAAGTAAAGCCACTAAAACTCAAGTGGTTACTAACTTTTGAAGTTTTAGAAAACAGAAACAATACTAATGAGCGATAACAAAAGAAGAGTAATCAGGAGGACAGTAGATAGCGATTGACATTGCATTTAAATTTTCAAAGATTAAAGTTGGCTGAAAAGCATGGATCCAGAAGGAGGTTCCACAAATAAGAAGTGTAAGAAAAATTGTTAGCATAGAACTTATGGTTACATCTAGCCAGCTCAACTGTAAATTGATGAGACCTCATCACCAGTCTAGTAGTGTGCTTAAATTCATAAAGTCTAGATATCATAGCAAAGTGCTCATTGAAACAATTACCAATGAAAGTATTTATAGAAAAGGTACAGGGAAGTAAAATTACAGCAGTGGGGAAGAGACTAAAGATGAGATGCCAGATCAGGAACAATAATATTGCTGATTCACTACAAGGAAAACTCTACACACTTTCCTTCCACCATTACTATAAACAATGGAAGTGAGCAAGAACATAATAGCATGTGTGTGCACGACAGAAGTCAAGGTTTATCTGTCAAGCAGCTTCACTCTGCATACTTTAGCCTTGGTAACATAGCAACAACCCCAATACTTTTTGATCAAAAGCATATCCACCATTTTCAACATGACATTGAGGATGAGAAGATGTCTTTAGCCACATTTAACAATTATGAAAACAGCCTCCTTAGTGTACAACTACTCATGAAAAAGACTGATGTAAATCATTCTTCCTGCCCCTCTTGGCTGCCAACAGAAACTTGACATGTTATACTCAAGTTTCTAAGATTTCAACCATGCCTCTTTGCACACATGGGTGTGCATATATAAGACATGCCTCATTAAATAGTTTAGACAAGTTTTGTCTACTTATTTTTAATAGGATCCTCTCAAAATTACAGACAAGTTTCTTAGTATCCTTATTAAAGAAAGAACGAAAATTACAAAATTACCATTTTGATGCATATTCATTTTATTCTGAGGGTCAAGGGTGTGTGTGTGTGTACCCCATGACAAGTGTACGGAGTGATTCCCAGAGGGTCCACCTACAAAACTCTGGAGTTAGGATGCTGAAGGTAACATCAATCAGCTGACAAACCTTTTACTTGTAATAATTCTCTCTCTCTCTCTCTCTATATATATATATATATATTATATATATGATAACAATGTATAAATTTTTATATATCAAAAACAAATCTGGGGAGATGCTAGCAATTCTAAAAGATAAAACAGAATCAAAGACAAACCTCTCTCTACCAATAGCTAAAATACTAAAAAATCTTCCTCTCTTGACAAACCCAATGTATCAAAAATATATATTCTCCTACCAACTCTATCACAACTACAATTGAAAAGAATTTATCTAAACTCAGCATAAAATTTGTTACAACTACGTCTAAAACAATAAAAAAAATTAGTCCATACAAAACAAAACAATAAGTTAAAACTTAAAGGAGGAATTTACTCTGTTGCGTGTAATAATTGTCACAAAAAATACATAGAAGAAACCTCAAAGAATTTAAATAAAAGATTATATGAACACAAAAACAAAACAACACATTAAATACATTAGTTACTCACCATAAGACAGACCACAATTTTGATGTAAAAAATGCTACTCTGATCAAAGTAGAAAACAATTCACTAAGATGAAAATGTTTAGAAAGTGCTTTGAATGCTAGATCATCCACAGTAAATTTGCACCCAGGCTCTTACAACATTTCACCATTCCTGGCAGATCTTCTATTTTCACAGTTTGGGATGTCTGATAACAAAAGTAATAGAAACAAAACAAAAACAAAAAAAAAAAAAAAAAATTTAAATGAAATCAGCTAGATTATATACCAAAAACATATTAAAAAAAAAAAAAAAGAAAAAAAAGAATTTAATTTTAGAACTTCCGGCATCACATGTGTAGTAACAGCAACGTAACAAATTTAGTCTGGTCGAATCCTAAGGGACAAAACATATCACATGAAAACTTATAGCATTTTAATATTAATTAAATCTTTGTATTCTATAAAGTATTAAAACCACAATATAATACTCCTTTTGTATATCTATTGATCAGGATTAGCTAATTTTTTTTATTTCCTGGTTCATACAGGACAGTCAGGCAGCTCTTTCAACTTAAAACTATTCTTAAAACTATTTTTTTTTCCAGCCTTATTTTATTTTTCCTATTTAGTTTTACAATTTAGTGTCAACCCAATCTGTATGAAAGTAGACATGGCTAGAAGCATAATTTTACAGCTAGATTCAACTCATACACACACCTCTCTCTGAGGGAGGGGTCAGCAAGAGGAGAGGAAATCAAAAGGAGACAAAAAAAAGTATAAAAATAAACTTTGACATAATAGCTTATCATTTGAAACTCTGATAAGAATCAAGCACATTCTCACTAAATTTAGACCAACACAGAAACTAATGTATTATCAGGAATGACTTGTACAACTTAACCTTATATATTTAATACAAACATAGAATTTTTTGAAAAAAGAAAAGAACAAATGAAGAAACAGGAAAATAGAAAGAAACTAGGAAAAATGAGTAGAAAAAAGAAAAAAAACAGGAAAAATGAGTAGAGAAAAACGGGGAAAATGAGTAGAGAAAAAAAAAACGGGAAAAATGAGTAGAGAAAAAAAAAACGGGAAAAATGAGTAGAGAAAAACGGGAAAAATGAGTAGAGAAAAAAAAACAGGAAAAATGAGTAGAGAAAAACGGGGAAAATGAGTAGAGAAAAAAAAAACGGGAAAAATGAGTAGAGAAAAAAAAACGGGAAAAATGAGTAGAGAAAAAAAACGGGAAAAATGAGTAGAGAAAAAAACGGGAAAAATGAGTAGAGAAAAAAAACGGGAAAAATGAGTAGAGAAAAAAAAACAGGAAAAAACATTTATGCTGTGTATAGAGATGACAGAATGGCATAGAGGTTTTCCCCATGTCAAGGAGGGAAAGTGCAAACTCAGATTCTTCACATTCTGTCTGACCTGTTCAGTTTGAGGAGAACCAATTGTACCAGAGTAAACTGCTATTCTGCCAGCAAAAAAGTCATCTCCATACACAACAAAAAAGTCTCAACAAGTTTTGATAACTTTGTGATCTTGATTAAAAGAAAAGAAATGTCAAACATGCTCATTCTTGTCTACTTAACATTCTATCTCACAGAAGTGTCTAATCTGAAATAAAATTCAATAACATAAGGCAATAGTTTCACAAGATGATCAGAGTTACTAAGAAGCAAAAATGCTACAAAAGATTATTCTTTGAGATCATTCACAGAACATCTGAAAAAAAAAAAAAAAAAGAAAAAAAAAAAAAAGATTAATATTATCAGTTTTGAATTTCATGCCATTTTCAGCAAACGGTTATAAAAAAGTAAATCACTTAATTAAAAAAAATCTTACAAAAATATACTTTTCTAAAACTTTATTTGAGGAATATTAACTAATTTAAAATCACTATTATTTGCTTTAATTTTAAAATATCAGACATGAATTTTAAACACAATCGTAGTTTATTTATGTTGACAGCTTTATAAAGCTCTGTGACGGCTTGACAGATTTTTATATAATGTTGTTCTATAGGGAGTTTAACTGTAAAAAAAATAATTGAGGAATATAATGCAAGGCCCTCTTAAGTACTTGGTAGTCTAAAAAATTTAAGTAAATATTCTCTGTAATCTAATGTTTTATTGAATTTTAAAAAATTTTGATTTTAAATTTACTTAGTTATCACTTTTATTTTCTGATAATGTCATGTATGGGCAACCATATCTACAAAAAACAGCATGTTTACAGTACACACATACAAAAACAATTCAAAATTCTTTTTAAAATATTCAATGAGGTAGGGGGTTGGGGTTGTCAGATTATAATAAGCATTACAATATATGATTAGTAAATACAGTTTAACACAATATTTCCTAAGAGTTACACCATTGAAACTGAATTTTAAAAGATTTTAAAATATTATAAATTATTCTAATTAAACTGTAAAGAAAGGAAAACAAATCATGTAAAAATTCATTTTTCCTTGAAAAAAATTTTTTTAGACAATAATAATATATATTATGCATAAATGCAATAAAAAATAAAAATAAAAAAGCTTCTAATAAAAATAAAAATATAAAAAAGCTTCTCTAATTAAATAATCTTAGTTTTATTGGGGTTTTTTTTATTTTAGAGCAGATTTTTGGTAAGATGGGGCCTGAATTTACAAAAAAAAAAAAAAAAAAAAAAAATCTATCCCATGCAAAAAATACACATTTAAAGTTGTTCTTTATGAAGATTTTAATAATTTTTAATCTTATTTTTATTTTAATGCTTTTTAACAGTTGAAACTCATACTTTATAAAATGATCAAGTCGGATATCAGAGTTATTTAGATTTCAACTTCCTAATATTTTAAAAAATTTATTGTAAAGTTTGCTAAAATTGCTTATATCTCTTTAAAAAAAAAAAAAAAAAAAAAAAAAGGAATCAAAGAATAGATTTTTACTGTCTTGTTGACCTTTCACTTTTAACAAAAATAAAAAAAACTTTTATTCTTTTTATAAACTATGAAATTTTTTTTAATTAGTTGTGAGAAATTTATTTTAGACAGTAAAACTTATTAGTGATTCAATTTTTTTAGATAAGATCAAAGACCCTTTATTATTTATTTATTAAGTTGCTGTGATAATTCATATTTAATTCTTATTAAATGTCTGTAAGCAAATTTAAAATTTGCATTTATTTTTATTCCCTGTCCTGCAGGATCAAATACTCCTCATACTTTATCAAAATATATGCACGACTTAAGCCACAATACATAGGATGATGCATTTCTGATTAGAGTATTATTGTTGAAGTATTATATATATTACAGTGTCTCTTATTTTTGAAGTGCATGATAAAATTGAATAGCCACCCCTAAATTTGTTCCATTCATTGAAAAATGACATATACAAAATTTTAAGGGGATTGCATAATATTTAGAGGGCACCTTTGTTTGTTAAAATATATAAGGTGAACAAAAAATAGACCCTTTTCTATTTTAGAATTAATAGCAAAACATTAGTTGAATCTTTACAAATTATACACATTAGAAGACTAGAAACATTTTTTATCTAACAGCAAAAACTTTAAATTTTAACCGGTTTATTTTCAGACTCCAGTTATGACAAATGGATCGAATGTCAGACAGAAAAGTGTCATTTGGAAGTTTAAACTTTGTGATGATAACCAAAGTAAAGCAATATGTCGACTGTGTGATATGCAAATAGCTAAACAAGCAAAAGCTACTTTCACCACAACAAATATGTTGAAACACTTAAATACAAAGCACAGAAGAAAAAGGAAGAGAAACGGAAAGAAGAGCTGAAAAGGACATTGCCTATCGACAGTTCAACTATAAGTAAAATGAGAAAAATTTGTCAGCGAGCCTTTTAAGCAACAAACTTTACAGGAAGTTATTGATCAAAGTAAAACTTGGAATATAAATGACAGCAAAGCCCAAAAAATTCATAAATGTATTGGAGAAATGATTGCAATTCAGCTGCAACCTTTTTCTGTCATAGAAGACGTCGGTTTTAAAAGACTATTGAACCATATAAGCCTGAATTACCAAATTTCCTCTCAAAAGTATATAAAAGAAAATATTGTGCAAGATATACATAGAAGGTGGTTAGAAACGATATAGGAGAAAATCAACACTGGTACTTATTTATCTCTGACTAGTGATGGCTTGAATGCTAGTTCAGCAAATTTATCCTTTTTAAGTCTATCATCTCATTAGATCACTGCAAATTTTGAACAAAAAATCAGCTCTAAAAATTACTGCATTAAAAGTATCACACACTGCAATAAATAGAAGTGTATCACAGAGACAGTACAGCAATTTAATATTTCTCAGAGTAAAATTCATGTTTTCATCACAGAGATAATGTGGCTAATATGGCAGCAGCAGATGTACAAGCCCAATTAACTTGTTTTCTACACACCTTCCAGTTGACCATTAATTGCACAGAGGTATATGAAGGATATGCTTTCTATTTGTAAAGAAAGAGTTGGGCAATTCAATCGCTCGTCTGAAGCTTTTGCAAAGTACCAGGAATACCAGAAAAAAAATTTAATTTACCAGATCATAAATTTATTCAGGATGTCCAGACAAGATGGAAGAGTATTATATGATGTCCAGAGTATTTGAACAAAAAAAAATGCTCTTATCCTCATATTGCAGTAACCCCTACTCGTCAGTCTGTTTGACTATCGTAACACATTTATTTTTGTCCTAATCATTCTAACCTAACTTATAATCCTATTTGATGGTTTAGTTGGAAATCCCGGTTCGAAAGAAAAATCAAAAAAAGGAAAATTGAATGTCTTTGGCTAGATGCGAAAGTGTCTCGTCAGTATTCTCATGATCTAGTTGGCCGAATTTTCTTGCTTGATAAAATGTCTGAACAGGAAATTGTTTTTGCCGTTTCTTTCTCCTGTTGTTCTTAATTTTATTGAAAGCTAGTATCCCAAGCCCACTGTTGGTAGGGGAGGAGGATTGTCCATTGATCCCCCACCCCACATCAGCTCCGTGTTTCGTTGAAACCATATGCTTGGACTTAAGGTAAGCCGTACATTCACTGGTTATCATGAGAAAGAAAGCGGACAAACACTCGCTGCCACATATGTTGGGGCATTTGTTATGACATATCAACAAAGCCAGATAACCTTATTTTCTTCAATTTCTTTTTTTAGAATAGGACAATGGGACTTAAGTTAAAACTTAGTGTTGTGAAAGGGTAAAATCCAAGTGTCAGCCTGGACACTTTGCCAACTACCTCCCCCTCTTAGCCTTCTCTTTGTTTTTGTCGTTCTTGTATGTGTTATATGTAACAGGAGTAGGTAGGCTTTCCTACCGCCCGGTCAACGCTCCTCCCCCTTCTCTTGGACATGAGTAGAGGCTTACGCCTTATTTCTTGTTTAGGAAGGGGTTCCCGGTATTCTCTCTCTCTGGCCTCTGTACTAGTGCATCTCTGTTTCTCCCGTGATGTGTGCAGTCTGTGGCATTGCCTCTTCATTCTGAGGGTACATGGTTGACAGTTCTCTGGTTGCTGTTTCCGACTGGTAGTTAGGAGCCCTAACTCTTGCATAGCGTCTTGAGCGCCCACTCTGATCAACAGTTGTATAATACTGGTGTTTTTGTAGTGCCATGTCGCGCATGGAAAGGTGTTTCTGCAGTCACCTCCGGTGGGCAACCCTGAGGCCACATTATGATGCAGGCTGTGCCAACTCCTCTCTGCCCACATCACGGTCGATAACTGTCTGCTTCTTTTACTTCGGGCCTTCTCATCTTCCGACCATAATTCCACATGATGACTTACAAAGACCGAAAAAGTAATCCTTACCAGCCCCTCAAAAATCACCTAAACCCCTCAACATTTCGTTCTCCAACATCCGTGGCGTTAGAACAAACTTCTGCAGCATGGAATCTTTCCTCACTGCAAACTGCCCGGACCAGATATACTGGCTCTCTGTGAGACCAACCTTGTCTCGTCTATCCCCTCCTCTGATCTCTCGATCACAGGCTACCTTCCTCTTCTCAGAAAAGACTCTCTAACCCACATGCACGGCCTTGGTGACTACGTCAAGGACAATCTCCCTCTGGCCAGAGAGTTGTCTCTCGAATCACCAGACCAGTCGTACATGTGTCTCCCACTATCTCTTCTCAATGCGGTAAGCTATCTCTTCTTCCTTTACCACTCTCCATCCTCTCAAGACTGTGGGATACTCGATAGCATTTCTGACAGCATAGACAAGGCTCTCTCCCTCCACCCGTTTGCTCACATATTTGTGTTTGGCGACTTTAATGCCCATCATACCAAGTGGCTTAAGAATGCTACTACTGACCATGCAGGTATTCAAACACTTAATTTTTCAGTTTCTCAATCCCTCACGCAGATAGTTAACTTCTCCACTTGTTTTACCTTCAACCGGAAAGGTAAGGCTTCTCTTCTTCATCCCCGAGTCTTGTAGCACCACGCAACTCTGCCCTCTTGGTAACTCCGATCATGCTGTAGTATCTGTTAACATCTCCTTCAACTCCACCCCCGGCAAAGAACCTCCTACCACTAGAACTTTGCTGTACTATCAACAAGCTGACTGGGACTCATTCTGTGATTTCCTCCGCGATGTCCCCTGGGATGTAGTCTTTACGCTCCCGATCCAAGAATGTGCTTCTGAGGTCTCATCCTGGGTTAAAGCTGGAATCGATGCTTTCATCCCCTCAAGGAAATATAGGGTCGAGTCGCGCTCCTCCCCTTGGTTCTCGGCTGCTTGCTCAGCCGCCATTGCCCATAGGAACCACTTCTTTCACCTATTTCGTAGCGACATGTCTGACTGCAATAGACGTCTCTTTGCCTCCACCTGTAACAAGCGTGTCCTCAACTACGTGAAGTCACTATTTCCTGCTTGGATAAAGGAGCGTATTGCATCTCGCAAATTTGGCTCCAAAGATTATTGGCGTCTCTGCAAGAGCGTATTGAACAATTGCAAACCCTCTATACCTCCTTTGTTCAACCAGTTCAAAGTCCTGACCTCCTCTGCTGACAAGGCTGAATGTTTTGCTTGGAAATTTTCATTCAACTCAACGCTCGACTCTTCCGGTGTACCCATACCCGACTTCCCTCTTAGAAATGAGGTCCTATTGAGTGGGTTACACATAACACCGTCTTTGGTATTGGGCATTATCTCCAATTTGGCCCTAGACGTCTCCAAAGCGTTTGATAGGGTTTGGCATACCGGCCTTCTTCACAAGCTCCAGGGTTATGGCATTATGGGTCGATTGTTTGACCTAATACAATCATTCCTGTCAGACCGTGAATTGAAGGTAGTTCTTAACGGATTCTCCTCCAGTTCCTATCCCACGAACGCAGGTGTTCCTCAAGGCTCCATCCTAGGCCCCACTCTATTCCTTATCTACATAAATGACCTTCCAGATGCCATAAATTCCCAAGTTGGCATCTACGCTGATGACACAATTTACTCCTGCCTCAAAAACAAATCTAGTGTCGCTGACAAAACTAACCTGGTTGTGCGTCTCAAAAAGGACCTTCAATCGGTTGTGAACTGGGGCAGGAATTGGCTGGTCAACTTTAATGTTTCAAAAACAAAACTGCTCTCTATTAATCACCACAGAGATCCTTCCCTGCTCTCCATTAGAATGTCTGACACTAAACTTCTCGAGAGCACCTCTCCGCGGCTGCTCGGTCTCACGTTGACTGTTGATCTGAGATGGAATAAATAAATTGAGTCAATTGCTTCGTCCACCGCACCAGGAAATTTTTCTCCCCGGAATCGATACTTCAGATCTACAAATCGCCCTTGCATGGAGTATTGCTGCCATATATGGTCTGGTGCCCCTTCTGTTTGCCTCGGGGTTCTTGATAAGCTCCAGAGGCGGATATGCAATATAATTGGCCTTGTTCTGGCATCTTGTCTACAGTCACTCTCTCACAGACACGTCGTCGCCTCTCTCTGTCTCTTTTACAAATACTTTCATGGTAATTGCTCTGAGGAGCTGCATTTGCTGGTTCCCAGGTGGAACTCCCTTATTCCAGTTTCCCTGAGAGCCATAATCTCCAACTATTCAAATGTAATGTCAATTGACATCTCCAGTTGCCTTGATCTATTCACTATCCTTTGCCTCATCCTTTCCTCTATCACTCCCATCTGATCTTGCTCCAAATCTTCTGTAACCCCCTTGCGTCCTAGTGGCTTCCCGCCTTGCTTGGGGTGAAACGCTTAAAAAAAAAAAAAAAAAAATCATGCAAAACCACATTGTTTAAAATCCAAACAAATGGAAGATTTTAGAGAAATTACTGAAAATACTTAATTCATTGACTGCACAAATTTATTAAGTAATAGAGAAGCAAGTACCTCTTATATTATACCACACTTAAAGCCATTTATCACTTTTTAAAAGGGGAGAAGAAAAGGGACTGTTTGATGGGCTAGCTTCAACCCTTTCAGCATGGAAAGCTTCTTTTAATGCTAGATTTAACAACTAATTGGAAGACAAAAAACCTTATTCTGACAACATATCTTGATCCCAAATACAAGACAGGTTTCCTTGAAAGTAACTACAGTGGCCTGCCTAATGACAAGGCTAGTGAAGAATAGTTCACTCAAGATATCTATTCTATAACTGAAGAAAACAAACAGACACCTCACCCAAAGTATCACAAGGTATAGAGAATGACTCATCTGACATGTCTGAAGAGAAAAGTGATAGTTTTATATTCTGTGCTAAGGGAATAAATACTTAAAACCAGGTGGATAATAGAAGAAAGGTTTATTGTACACAACCAGTACAATAGGAAATACTGTACAGGTCAATCTAGTAGTGAGTGCCACTAATTGGAAGGTCAGACGTGCTTGCGCCTTCTTGCTCTCACTCTTCCTTGCAGTCTCTCATAGACAGTTGACTTTATAGGTACTTTACTACCTATAGTGTAATCGTTCATGGGAGTGACTGGTTATTCCATTACATCAGATATTGATTTTAATTTCCATTTTATGAAGTGCCTCAGTGAATTAAAGGAAAAAAAGTGATGAAAAAAAAAAGAGGAGCCAATGTGTACGAGATTACAGGTTAAAGCAGTTACTGAAACAAGTAAAGAAATCTATTTATTAAAACTTGAAATGCCAAAAACATTAAAACATATAAAAAGTGATGATAATGTTTTCCAGTGGTGGAATTCAAATAAAAATGAACTTCCCATCATGGCTCTTTTAGACAGGAAATATCTATCAGCACCTCCCTCTTCTGTTGAAAGTGAATGGTTATTTAGTATTGGAGATAACATTTACTTACCAAAAAGAAATATTTTTAAATCTGCATATGCAAATTAGTTTTATCACAATAAAGCAAGAGCTGCTAAGATACAAGACACTTGCTGATAGATATAAATAATAAAAGCACATTTATTTCATGTAACTGTTTTAATTAATTTTCAGTGTTTTTGAGCAGGGACACACAAAAACGTTGAGCTTTATATTAGGTTGGTGCAAAAATAATGTCGGTTTTTGACGTATTTTTTAACGTCAAAACCGACGTTATTTTTGCACCAACGTAATATATTAGTAACTGAAGGGAATTCTTGTTCTTTACAAAGTTTCTCTAAATGACCTTTATGTAGAGAATATGAAATCAAAGAGATTGTTTGATAAAATGATACAAAGGACAGAAAAACTGGACTTTATATTGAGAGCAAAAGTAAAATTTAATAAATAAAGCAAGTTAGCAGCTGCTCAAAGAAATATCACCTGACAACAGGTGTTCGGTTTCAAATTTAAAAAGACTTTAGTATAATTAATATAACTGAAAAACCCAAAAGAGAATTTTTTAAAAAATGTTAAAGTCAATCCTGAGAGAGATTATAAATTCATTTACATATTATGTACTAAATAAATAGATTAAAAAAATCTACTTACAGCCAGTTTGTCAAACTGCATAAAATATACATCATTTTAGCATGATAATGAATTATTTTTTTTTTTAAACTTGACAGATATTTTATTTTTCCAACTGTTCTAATATGCCTGTTCCTAAAGAATGTTGATCACATGAGATTATGCACTTTTTCCCAGAAACTGTAATTAAGGTTTGCTCAGCATAGTTGCAGTATAGTTTATAATGAAACTATGCTGAGAAAACCTCAATTAGATTCTCTACAGGTGGGCTCTGTATGTGTTGGACAAACACATAAGTGCCTGATTGGTTAGCTGCCCTAACAGACAGGCATGCTTGGAAATGAGTAGCCAGCCATTATATATAAGTGAACACTGAGGTCAATACAGAGTGGTGACAAAGCTTCATGCTTGAACATAATCTTCAAGCCATGAAGATTACGACCAGCAAGAAACAGACTGCCATCACTAGGCACTGACCTCACCTGAATGATTCGTTTTCTACAGCTTATCAACCCTTTGTAGGTTATTTAAAGTCAGAAAGTATTTTTAGATTGTAAGAATTTCTTTTTTCGTGGAGAGTGAATAATGATTTAATGATACAAGTCTTACTAAGAAACCCATAGCTAGTGGGAGAAGAGGTGGTTTGGTTTGGTTTTACGGCATATTACCTCAATGGGTTATTTAATGCCAACAAAATTTTTATTGTTGGTAATATTTTTTTTTTTAAATCTATTTCTGGTAATATTTTTCCTTCAAAAATTCTATTTCTGGTAATAATTTTCTTTCAATTATGTCTCGCTGGTAATATTTTTTCTTTTTTCCAAAAATATATTGCTGGCAACATTTGTTTTTCAAAAATGCGTTGCTGGCAACATTTGGTTTTCAAAAATGCATTGCTGGTAATAATTTTTTTTACAAAGTATTTCTGGTATTAAAACCTATTTTTACACTTTCATAGTGTTTTGACCCCAGTTACAATTCCATTGAATAAGGTTTTGCATCTTGATTATGTATTATAAATTTTTACATGTCCAAATTTTTATTTTTTTTTTTTTTTTTTTTTTTTTATGGATGAAGTATCCATCATTTCTATGTATTTCTGACTATTAGCATTTGTTTCTTGTTATGTCTTTGAATTTCTTTTGTTTCTACTTTCTTGTTTGATTTTTCTTCCTTAGTTTTACCATTCGGTTCTTTTAATGAATTTTATCTAGATGATGATCTTTCCCTTGTAGTAATGGGTTAGAGATTTGTTCCTCTCTGTCTATTTTCCTTGATTCTTCAATAACCGTTTTTGTTTTTATATCTTTTCATTCTCTTTAGAATGTTTCTATTTCTTGGATTTTATTTTTTCGTTTTGATTTTTTGAGTTTAATAGTTTTGTAGATGTAGAGTCATTTTTGTTTGCGGTATAGGGTTTGTTTTTCCATTAGGTTCTTTTAATGATCTTTCTATAGATGATGACCGTTCCCTTGTTTGTGATGGGCTAAAGTTTTGTTCCTCTATATCCATTTCTCTTGATTCTTCACTAAAAGTTGAGTTATTTTTTTTATGTACCTTTTGATTCTCTTGATGAACTAGCTGAATGGAATGGATTGGGCTATTCCACCTGCCCATCTATCCTAAGTAGGGACCAAAGTGACGTGTTGTGGAAACTCCTGGTGATTTTACACCAGATCAGGAGTCACTCAGTCACCAGGACTCCATCCCCAGGCATCACGGGTCGCCACCCACGGCAAACAGGTGGCCCCATTTAGGGGAAATTTTAGTTTTTTTAATTTGGGTTTTGTGAATGTGCACTTTATATACTGCAATTTGTGCTGATGGTATTATTATTACAAAAAACCCATTCTTACACTTTCCTAGTATTCCGATTCCAGATCAAGGGAGCGGGAAACTATTTACCCATAGCTGGGACCCTAACAGGTGCTACCACCCCGGGTCAGGGTGGACCCGGGAACAACAGCAACTAAGAGGCGGTTCCATGCTCCTCAAAACCTCCTGATCAGAGGCCTTGCTGCTGGATGCAGTTTATCGTCATACCCAGGACAAGGAAAAGAGGTGGATTCATACCTTTCTCAAGAGTATTTCCAACAGGAATTGGAACTTGGCTCTCCAATTAACAATTCTGAGCCATTATCCATTACACCACCTGCACATTCTACTTTATAGCACCTGGTATTCCCAAGTATCTACCCATCTAGTTACTGACCAGACTCGATGTTGCTTAACTTTATTGATCATAGAGGAACCGGTGTTTCAACATGTTGTGGCTGTAAGCCTATGATATTGAGGACTCTTACCCATAAATATAGCATACCTTTAAACTATTTTTCATCATATTAAAAATATATATATTTTCTACAAGGGGAAGTAAAAATGTTTCATTTGGTTTGAATAAGGCCAGTGTCATATAGGAATAAAGTGTCATTGCCGACACTTGGGTTTGGACACGGATTGCCAGAGAGCAAGCACAGTCGACTGTGTCTTGAAATAACAAGATCACATGACGGGTAAAGGAAAAATATATATATGGAAATTAGCAGGTCGTCTGACTGAGTACTGTTCGAAGACATTACTATTATTGTATCTGTGATTTACAATGTCTCTCCTATAAACGAGCATTTCAAAAGCCAGTATGCTGAAACCATATTGACTTGTGACTGTCGCTAACACAATTACTGATGACTTCCAAAGAGTTCCATCTACCCAATTTCACTCACAAGGCTTGAGTCAGCTCATGGTATAGTTTTTCCGGCACTTTTCAATGAGACCACATACCGGCATCACCTCCCCAGACTGATAACATCATGACGTCACCTTCACCAAGTCAACCATATCAGTCATATTTGGTAAGTCAACGTTATGCACACATTATACATTTCAAACCTTTATCTAGGTTCAATTCTATATTTGAGTTTAAGTAGGTAAATACTTTTATTGACAGGTTTATCTGTAATTGGAGCCTTTTTCTAATTGTTCTTATACAACATTAGATATCATACATTGTTGTTTTAGGTTGCATAGATATGATATCAGCAAATTAATCTTGCAGGTTATTGCTAATGGGTTCAATCTTGACTACCCACCATGATAAACTTTAATTAGATTAAACTAACTTTTGTAATTACAAACAAGTGAATAATTTGGAATGGTGCTGATGCAGGGTAGATAAGGCTGTAAAAGGCAGGTACTTTTCCAAAAGTAATTATCTATAAATGAAAATAATTCTTGCCCACTGCTGTAAATCTTTCATTTTTCTTCAAATCTAGTAGCATGTAGAATTCACATAAAGTTAATAGCATATAGAATTCAAACGAAAGTCGAGAAATCAAAGTGGAAAACTTTTTTTATTGATGACATGTTACACTTTTGTTAGTTAATTAGGTGTATTCAGGTTAGAACACACAGATTTATTTTTCATTCCGACCTAAATATGCCCACATAACTACCTATCAAAAGCAAAACGTGCTGTAAATAAAAAGGTCTTCCATTGATTTCTCAAGTGTCTATGCTATGTAAGATTATTGATTGTTTTTATGATTTATCAACTTTTTGCAGGTTATTTAAAGCAAGAAAATATTTTAAATGGTAAGAATTTTTATGAATTGTCAGATAACCTGCAAGTAATTGATTGTTAGTGGTTGGAAAAAGTTTATATATAGAGAGTTGGTTTGTTATTAGTTTTTTGGGTTTTTTTTATATAGTTGATATGTACCTTTTCTTAGGTTGAATATGACATCTAGGAAATCTACTTCTTTTAAGTTAGTCTATGTTGAATCCCATATTTTTGAAAATTTTTACAATTGTTTTTCTGGTTTTGTTTGCTGCAGTTTAAGATTATGAGACCCCATTATCCCTGTTGAGGTATAATATCATTTTTAGTGATTATTTTACTTAGTTCATGTAGTAAATGTCTATTTAATAATCACCCAAACATTAAACCTAGACAAATGAATAAATTGCATCACTAAATCATAAACATTTATCACACTAAAAGATCACAAAGAAAATTTCAGAACAAACCGAACATGTAGACTCATAAATCCAATCAGAAGTGAATTACATAAAATAAAATAAATAATACATTTACATCTATTTACGCAATCTCATTACATAGGTCATTTGCTGTTCTCTCTTGCCTTCAATAGGTCCTGTGAGTATCAAATTCTCCAAGTCCTCTTTCCTCATTATGCGTCCCAGAAATTTCAACTGATTTTTTTTCTGATTCTAAGCACAAGTGCCTTTTTTGTTCCCATTTTCCTTAAACTTCTTCATTACTCACATTTTCCATCCACAGTATTCTTAGCATCCTTCTGTAGAACCATATCACTGCGGTCTCAAGTCTTGAACCTATACCTATGATGAATGCAAAAAAAAAAAAAAAAGAAAAAAAACATAATCTGGTATGGTCAGCTATATCTGGAGAATGAAAGGGTCACATTGTCTCAGATATAGTTCAAATAGGGAGAACCAAAGTGTAAAAAAGCTGAAAAGACATACATTGGCCTTGTGAAAATAGCAGGGGCACTGAACCATATATGGCAACAATATTCTAAGCATGGACGAAGGCTAGAATCCATAGATATGAAAGATAGATTCTTGAGAGAAAAACTGTTTCACCAGACACATAAACTGACTTTCTTAGCAGCTGATCCAGTGATGGATTCAATGTAGTCTTTCCACCTCATGTCTGCTGAGAACGTTAGCCCAAGAAGGGACAATGAGTCACTTTCTAGGAGGATAGTATCAGCCATGTTGATGGAAGTCAGAGAGGGGTCTCTCAGATGATTAATGGAGAGTAGTTTAGTTTTGGACGTGTTAAAACTGACAAGCCATTTTTTGCCCCAGTGATGGCTTTGATGGCCTTGAGGTCATTTTGTACATCAGCTGTAATTTTGACCTTGTCTTGACTGATCAGCCTTAGGCAGTAGTAAATGGTAGTGTTGTCAGCGTAGATGTCAAATTGAGAGCTGATGTAGGGCTGGCACATCTTACTGACAAAACCCACAACCAGGGGGGAGGGCGTTTTTTTTTTGGCCCTGTTGTGGCCTCTGTCATTTTTTTCTCAGCACTGTTTTAAGGCAACCAACCATTCTTTTTAATTATTTTTAAAGTGACATTACATTGTCAGTAATCAACTAATGATATACATCATGTATCTGAATGACTGGTGCAGTGCCTACTATGCAGGAGCCCCCAACAAGATTGGAGCCCCATAAGGGCTCGTTCCAGCAGCGTTTTTTGTACTTTTTACTACCCGAGTTATATTGTCAGTAATCAACTATAATAATCGACAGGGCTGGTGCTTACTACCCCGAAACTTTCACCAGCTTGGGGGCCCTATGCCTACTGGGTAGTGGAAGCAAGGACAGAAGTGCTAATTTCAATAAAATTTAGTCATGAAAATATTGGTGGTTATTACAAAAAGAATAAAATTTTCTCAAATTTTTTTTAAAAATAAAAATCCTATTCACTATAAAAGTAAACAATTAATATATACTGAAATTTTCATTTGAATTAGATAATTCCCTGATTTTTAGTAATTTCAAAAGGCACTGGCCTTCCCTCCAATTTTCTTTTGAGGGTTTGTGGCCTCCAGGTTGGGAAAATGAAATCAACATGTGGCCCACGTCAAAGTTGGGGTGGAGGAGGCGAGACCCTAGCACCAGCCCTGAACTGATATCACCGGGAAAGTCATTAATGAAGATTAAAAACAGCATAGAACCAAAGATGGAGCCCTGGAGGATACCCATATTAGTACAAAAGGATGTAGACAAGTGGCCATTCAGGACAACTTTCATCTCACAAGGCACTGAGCTAAATTATTATACAGATTAGAGAAAACAGGATCTCCTTCAGGAGCACACTTCTTCTTTATGACTATTGCAGAGATACCATCAGGTCCACATGCTTTGTGGGGATGAAGGTTAGAGATGATAGCAGAAACTATAGAATGGGTTGTATGCATATCACTCAGCAGAGAAACAGTTCTACGTGGGAAGTTAGGCAAGGATACTCCAGATGAGTCAAGAGTAGAGTTTAAGGAGAATTTACAGGCAAAGCATTGAGCTTTATCAGCAGAGGATGATAACACCTCAAATCAATTGAAGAGTGGAGTACCCTACAGAGATGCCAGTAGTCACAAGAGCCAAAGTTATGTGAATTGTTGCTCTAAAAGGATAATGGGGAAATTCCATTGTTATTAAGGAAAAAAAATTGATTTAATGGACAATTCAATTGTTTTCTAAGAAAAAAACTGGTAATCTGCTTTGCCCTTAGTTTGAGGTGCACAAGGGAAATTGTGTGCAAAGCCTTTATTGTATTTTGTACAATTAGTATATTGTACAAGTAGTAATTTTACATTTTAATAAAATGTTTGTTTCTTTACAAATTTCACTAAAGAGTCTTCTTGCCTTTTTCGCTATCGCCTCTAAGTATTTGCAAAAAGAAGGATAAACCAAGCCAATCATTTTTTGAAATTCTCTTCCTTCCCGCTTTTTTTCTTTAATTTATTTTAAAACAAGTCACATTTATTTTAAACTAGCCTCTTTAAATATCACTTTCATTACCATTAATTTAAAATGTAAGATTTTTTTTTATAGACAATTACTTTAAAAAGATATAAAGTGTAACACGGATATAAGAAACCCGGATAAGAGAGATTTTCTCTGGTCCCAAATTAGAGCCTGTGTTAATGTATTAGACCAAACCCGGATATAAGAGACTTCTTCTCCGGCCCCGACAACTCTCTTATATCCGGGTTACACTGTAATTTCAATTTCATTATTGCAGAATCTGAAATATTCATTATTTTGCTAAAAAATTTTATGATAAAAAAATATTACGTACTTATTTTTCTGCATTTTTCGTACAACCAGTTTTAGAGAGGTTTAAAAAAAAAAAAAGGTTTTCTTTTTAAATACATAAAAAAAACTAACAGTGACATTGTTTACCTGGAAGATCGATTCATTTTTACAATCAGGTAAAAAAAACAAGTGTCAACTTTTTTTTTGTTTTTGTACTAATCTTCATATTGATATAAAAAATGTAGTTTTTTTTTTTAACTTTTAAACTGCAGAAAATCATTCCTACACAAATAAATAGAAATTAAATTATGAAAATAACCAAAAATCCCGTATCATCTAGACAATAAATAAATAAAATGAGATAATTTTTATTTTCTATGATGCTAAGTTAAACATAGGTTTTAAAAACTGCCACAAATTTGTTTATATTTGGGTTTTTTTGAGTTCAAAAAGGACGACTAATGGTGCTGTCGAAAATTTAGAGAAAGCAACATCATAAACACGGGATGTAATATAAATATAAAGTTTACAATATTTGCAATTTACAATTTGTATTGTAAAAAAAGTTCATTTATTCAACATCTGTTCCTTCCTACGTATACAATTTTTACTATAATTCACATTAAAGACTTTTTTTAAAAGTTGTTTACAAAATGAATAATTGTTGTTAATGTTTTTTTAATGATAAAATAAAAAGATACAATCATTAAAAAACAAAAATATTCCTTTTAAAAACAAAATGCAAATAAAAAGATAAGTAACGTAAGTATTAGGTTGGTGCAAAAATAATGACGTAAAATGTCGTTTTTTGACGTTAAAAAATACGTCAAAAAACGACATTATTACGTCATTATTTTTGCACCAACCTAATAATTTTCCACGTGACATAGACAATAAAATATATTTTTTTTAATTCTTTGTTTTACAAATTTAAAGACAAAGATAAAAAAAAACAGGAATCACTAATTTATCATCAGCAAAAAAACTGCTTGTTGTGTGAAAAAGCCAATCTGAGGGGAGGCAAAGTTTACAACTTTACATTTAAAAGAGGGGAGAAGAAAAAAAATCCCATTTTCTAGTAACCTATGATATATCGAAAATCAGTCAATTTAGGTTCAAAGGTCAAAAACTATAGAAATTACTTTTAAAAACTTACCATTTATTTTTACCCTGCCTCATAATGGGACTGGGTAGAAAAAATAAAAACAACTTTATCTTCATTACCAGTATATAAAAAAAAAGTCAGCAAATTATTTTGATTTCAATAACATTTTTTTAACCACACCCGTTTCTAAGTCTCGAGAAACGAGAAAGTTTCAAGATATATTCAAAAAAATCAAAATGACTAAGATACGGAGAAAATCATGTTGATTTTTTTAAGAAGTTCACATCTTTGAAAGAAAAATAAACCAATGTTGTTGAGGTATTTTCCAGTTTAGCATTCGAAACTATTTTCATCTACAAAAATACAAAATTTGAATCACCGCTCTTCTTAAGATTGCTTAGCCTCTGAGGAAAAACATCATTTATTTTTTTTGTTAATAATTCAACTTTTGTGAACAATAAGACTTGAAATTTTAGTAAACTTTGACTTCAAATTCTGAGTATTGGAGTTTAGTTTATAATATACAGTGAGATTTTACTTGGTTTTAAAATAGAAAGAGGAAAATATGAGTATTTTACTTTTTTTTAGTCACGTAACAATACATTAAACAAGTTCGCAAACTGTTGTGTTGAAAAGCAGTTTTCGTTTTTAGACTTCCCGGGACGATTAGTTTGAAGTTATTTTTTTTGGGGGGGGGGGTAGGAAAAGCTCTATTTTCTGGACTTAGTTTTAAAAAATAAAACTATCATAGTTAGCGATATTATTTTTTTTTTTTTTTTTTTTGTAAAATTTTTAATTTTAAAATTAAAAATTTGAGAGTGAGACGTAATATAATTTTTTAAAAATCAATCTCCGTTGTCCAATTTTCTTTATATACACACATAATATGATAATGTGTTACTGTTAAAATTATAAAAACGTTACTTTTTATTTTTATTCAATTGATCATCTTTGTCATCACATCTACCGTAAAATTTAATTTTAAAATAAAAACATTCCGAAGAGGGAAAAAACACGTGACACTTAAAAGCCGAAGTGAACTCTTTCGCAAGGGGTTACGTTAATGAATTGATTTTTTGTTTTGTTTTTTTTAATCTTCCTTTAATCTTTGGAAAAAAGATTTTTTTTTTCAAGTAGACATAAAAGATTTAAGAAAAAAATGACCGCGAAATAAATCCATAATCAAGGATAAAAATTATACACTAACCTTTTCAAAAAGTTTCAACAAAGCATCCCGATTTAGCTTCCGTGTACAATGCAATGTACAATTCCATTCTTAATGTTATTTTATTCTATTCTTTTATTATTATATTTCATTGTCCTTCGATTCGATTCTCACCGTTACAGAAAAAAAAAACAAACACGAATCTGCTTCAACCTTCCACACAATGGTATCGTAAGGCGGACAACTTAAATCACCTACCCTCCCTGCAAAGGTTCAAACAGTTTTACTTTTAAAAAATGGATTTTATTTATTTTGTGAAATTTTCGCAGGCTCAGTAACGTAGCGTACAAACAAACGATCTATTTTATCGCGTACGTGAAACACTTATTTAAAATGGATAAATAATTTTTTTTTTAAGTTTTAATGCTTTAAGTTATATGTTAATGTTATGTAACAAACTACTTTAAAGTTTAATTAATTCTCAGAAGCAGTAATTTTATTTGTAAACGAATTATTAATAAAATCTTGCTTCTGAGAATTAATCCTAAATAACTTTCTGACAAAATCTATATAAATATATTTTGAGCAAACTTCCTATGATTTAAATTTTAAAATGATTAAAAATAAAAAATATACTTTAATCAGCAAGAAAAATTATTTTTTTGTAGCATCCCGGTACCACTTAGAAAGCCTGCTCAACTTAATAAATATTTTCAGGAAATACCGAGCTTCTAATTGGTTAGTAAGTGTTGCAATCCACCCACGTACAAATACTTTTTCACCGCGTGACCATGTCAAGTTTCCCGCCATTTGCTGCGATCCTGTCACGTGATTACATTATCTATAAATAGCAGACACAAGTTCACTCATTCTCTTTTACTCTTCCAAATTCCTGCAAAGATGTGATCTTAAGGATTCTCGTCTAGACCATGGGCGGTCAGACGTTAAAAGCATATTCACGTTCACGTATGTACGTACGTACAAACTTTTCCATCTATATTACAAAACATACATAACATTTCCAAACATGCAACAAGAACTTTTCTCTTTGAAATATTCTTCTAAAATTACAGTTTATTCAGCATTTCTCAGCTTTATAATTAATTTCAACTTTTGTGAGTTGAGATAAAAATATTCCCAGTCTAAGAGACATAACTCCAACAGATCTTTAACTTCTACACATATACATCAACACACAAATAAATACAATGTTTTTTAAAACCATTTTGTTCCTTCTTGTATTTCATGTTTTGTGGTATTTAACATTTAATATAAATTGTGTGGTCATGTTATTCACACAGCCTTGAACAAACATCTATCCTTATCAACAAACAGACATCTACAATTGTCCATTCTTATTACCATACCACTACATATGGTAACCCCGACGTTTGACATGGGCCAAGAAAGTAATTAGACCACTACAATTTTAAAATTTATTTTTAGTTTTATACATTCATTTTATGTTAGAGAAAAAATGTTTTAACATCTGTTTTAATATATTAGTTTTTGGGGGTTTTTTTTATCTAGGTACCACCATGGACTTTAAAAAGAAAAAGAAACATTTTAAATAATTTAAAAATGCATTTGACTTAAAATTCACTTTTGTTTGAAAAATAATGGCCTAAACTAAAATCTAATTCTAATAAAAAGAAAAATTAGTTTGCATATATGAATAAAATTTTTAGGCATTTTAAAAACATTGGCATGTTTTTTCATCATTCATCAACTCATCAAACTACCATTGTATATCCCTTTAAAATCCAATATTTGTCCTAGACATATGTTTCAAAGACTATTAATAAAAATAAGGATTAATTAACTGGATTTTCTAAAATTAATGCTTATGTCGGAGTTAACTCCTCCTTAATTTCCAAGTTGTTCACTAGGGTATGCTCTCCCTACACTATAAATACTAGATGATTTATTGCCTCATTCTCTTTTTACTTTGAATTTCAGCGGACACAATTAAAAATGTGATCTCTTGCAGAGATCTGCATTTTGCCCACTTGTGGGAAAACGCCATCAAACAAACACACACACTTGCCTGTCAGGTCAAAGGACAAAATAAAAACTCTGTAATTACACCTCTGCCCTAAAAAGCATGTAAAAAAGTAAAATGAAACCCAAAGAAATACAAAAGACCAGCTGTGTAATAATCCAGAATTTGTTATGTTTAAGAATAAATTTCTTTAACCTTTTATAAACAATAGTTTAAGAATATTATTTTTTTTCCATACACTTTTATTAAACTTAGTATAATAAACTAATTTGAAGGCATTAAGGCACTAGCAGAACAAAAAATATAGCATAAAATGTAATTTGCATTAGATTAATGTGAAAAGAAAAACATTTATTCTAAGAGTAAATTTTTGAAAAATGACATTATTATGCAAATTAGTTTTGTCATAATTCTGAAAATTTTCTTGGTTTGAATTGGATAATTTCCTGATTTTTGGAAAATATTTTAAAACAAGGAATAGTGATTTTATACTTTCATTTAAAAAATAAAAGCATTCATTTTGGTGGTATCTAGTTTTATGTTTGTTAAAAAAATATTAGGTTGGTGCAAAAATAATAATGTAATAATGTCGTTTTTTGACGTATTTTTTAACGTCAAAAAACGACATTATTACGTCATTATTTTTGCACCAACCTAATAGATGCAAATTTGGTTTTAATCTCATATAATATAGAAATATGTGTGTGGATAGTGTCATGACAAATGACTCAGAAAGAGATATTGGGAAGTCAAGTTCAAATTCCATTTTAGTTTGCTTCATTCACCTTCACACAAATACTCTTGGGAAAGATATGCATCAATCTCTTCTTACCCCCACCACTTGTAGATTAAATAGTAGGGCAGACTGGTCTCTCTTGACTTGAGGTGCCTAGGAGAATGAAAACTCTGAATTCAAAAGCAGCCTAAAGAAAGATGGGCTCCATCAGGCTATCTTGTTTTGGACACACCTATAGCTGCAGTACATGTGGTGTGTCTATGACCCTAGTGGATTATGAAAGGTGATGATAGAGATATACTGCAAATATGCAAGGTTGTGTGTGTGTGGATATGAATGACTTCATTTTAACTTAGAGTTAATGTACCTTTGTATATTAACAGGTTTAATGTATTTGAAAGTATAAAAAAGTAATTGATGACTAGGAAAACGTTAAAGGAAAAAATGTCATGAAAGTATAATCATAAAGTACACCTTGATAGGATAAAAAATAGAAAATGCAATATGTAATATCTTTGTTCAAATAAATTATCACTTATTATAGTACTGCATGTGGTAGTATACGAGAAGAAATGTAAATGACAATAAGCTGCTTGTGAGGTGGTGTGAAAAGATAACAAAATTGTTAATATAAAATATTTTTTATTGCCAATACAGAGGATGTGAGCAGAATGTCTCTTTGTGGGCAAGGGAAGTGACTTGGAGGAAGGGTGGAGTTGGGAGGGCCTGAAGTCGATGTATGTGTCAGGTCAGTTGAGTGAGGTCACTGGTGATGACATTGAGAGCTTGCTGATGGCAATTATAACTTCCTTGTCCACTGCAATTCTGCTTCAGTCATTATGCGTAACATTCTTAAAAGTAAATATCATATATCTTTTTTTCATATTTTTTCTTTGGTGACAACATTCATATTGTAATTATATTTATTTTTAGGGGATTTGTTTTGTGAGTCAGATGTAATGTTTGGAGCCCCTATACAAAGAGTGACTTTTTTATTTTTGCTTTTTTTAGTGCTTACATCCAGCCGACAGAGTGAATCAGAAAGAAATCTAATTTGAAGTAGAGTATAACATTATTTTATTAAAATTAATACCAATAATAAATGAAAATATTATTTATTCTTTCTATGAATTTTTTCTACCCTAACAAAGTTTACTTTATGACCTTTCTCCATTATCTTTTTCTAGAACTGAGTAATTTACAGTGATAAAAAATAAGTAAATAATAGTAAAGAGACCAAACTTCACCATCTCTAAAAATAGATGTATATTCAGAATCACTAGGCCATGAATTCATATTTCAACCAGCCAATCAGAAACTATCCGACCAGGATAAAAACATCCTAGTCTAGCAAGCAAATCAGAAACAAGATCTGTTCTCAAGCAGGATATAAGATCATTGATCACAGATCAACCAAAAAACCCAAGCAGCAGTGGATCTCTGGATATACATAAAACAAGATGGAAAATCAACTTAAATCAGAATCAATGAATTAATTTTCTAAAATGTTCAATGCTGCAGTCATCATAACATACCCAAAGCTGAAATATGGCAGTATGCACAACCCACACAGTCTCACATAGACTTGTACAATACATTCCACTTTCTACTACTGGCAACAATAATGTCCGGACAGTTTTGCATTGATACTAAAAGATACATACTTCCATCATCTATTTTGAGCAAGGCAACTACTATTTTTGAATACATCCATACACAGTGGCAGAATACCAGGATATTTCCCGGTGAACCTCAAAATGATGGTCTATCACTTTATAAACAACTGAAAAAAGTAGAAATAAAAAAAGAAAAATATTGTATAGATGCTGGGAAGATTTAAATAAGGTTTCCTTGATGCCATAATTTCATTTGGTAAATAATAGATATCTTCAGTTCCTTATTTGATGAAACATTTTGGGATAAAATGGGTTCTTTTCACTGGGCCCTTTTACTAATTTTCCCAGTAGAAATTTTTCAACCCACTGTACATACATATACATATATATCAACATTCTCCAGGACTCTCTCTCTTTCATGCACCAAGTCATTTACATTTGAACTCTTGAACCAACAACCTATCACTCTATCCTTCTATATATATATATGTTCTAGGATACCTATGGACTATAATTGGTATGTCCCCATTCACATAAATACAGTAGTAAATACTGTATGTTGGTCTGCAGTTGAAGATTCATTGTGGAATTCACTTGACTCACTTCTACATGCCACTGGCAAATCTTATATGTGTTGTTCTTGTCCTAAGTATTATCATTCATTACCAACCTTCGTGTCATTATTCTATTCAATAACCTTCCCTAGGTTAAAACAATATATATTTTTGTATGAAAATTCATTTTGCATATATTCATCCTCTGTGCATTTTCTTTCAATCCTTACACAAGTCCAATATAGATCTATGGTGGGAACAGACATTGTCAGAAGATAACCTCCAACACCCTTGTTATAACTCCCTCCTAGCAGTTATAATATTATGTCTTGATTAGGCTACTCACCATGACGTCATTAGAATTCTTCCTGACTGACTCCAATGGAGTGGTATTTACCCAGTCTCTGCACTAAGACGAGATGCAACACAAGATCGAATTTAGTGTGGAGAACCTGAGTGCAGACACTCAAGCCAAAGGTCAAAATTTATCCAGCCCTCACAACTGTGGCATTGGGCATATTGTATTGTCTGAATCACACTCTGCCCAAAAACAGAGAACTTGACAATTGCAAGCCAGATTCCAATGAACTAATATTTACCCAGTCTCCCTACTATGACATGTAACACAAGGTTGAGTTTAGTGTAGGGAACCTGAGCACATACAATCAGACCAAAGGTCAAAATTTACCCAGCCCCCACAACAATTGTAGTGTTTATTTTTCTCAGCCAAATCCCCATCCATAGAGTTCCAACTGAATCACACTCTGCCTGAAGACAGATAACTTGACAATCACAAGCCAGACAGCTGTCTGCCTGACTCCAACAGACTTCTACTGGCTCCCTTTGAGTTCTTTGTTTAAGGCATCTTGACTCATTCATTTGTATTACTGGGGGTGTCTTATTTACTTGACAACAACCCTTCATAAATCTATAATCTAAGCATCTTTTCAGTCAATGAAAAATGTCATATTTCCCTAAAATTATTCTATTATGGTCCTTGGGACTATCATGTTTTTGGTCCATCACTGTCAGAAAATGAAATAAAATTGATAAATAAAATAATAATAACGAATGATAAAACTAAGAAGAAGAAATACATTTTCTCATGATGCTAAAAATAAAAGAACTGGAAATATGATTACCTCACTTAGTTTCATTAAACACTGTTAGGTGGCATTGGTTAAGGCTATAAAAAACAAATATTTTCCTGCTTCACTCTCTACTTTTTGGTTCAAGATGTTCAACCACATGGTACTTATATTCCTGCTGGGGAACATTAGTTTCCCTGGTCCACTGATGACTGAACTCTCTGATGTAATGGAATAACCTGTAACCCCCATGAGTAACTACCTATAATTATCGGTAAGTCAACAGACTACGGAGTCTAGCTGGGATCTGTTGAGTACAACTCAGACTTACTCGAGAACTACCGACCTCCCAATAGTAACACTCACAACTGGATTGACTTATGATAACCTTGTGCATAACTGTTACCTTATTTCTTATTGTACTCGTTTTTATAATAAACCTTTACTTATTTATCCACCATGTTTTTCAAGTATATATTCCTATTAGCATGGAATATAATACACTCTTTTCACTTTCCAACACACAACATTTACATGTCTTCCAAAACCTCCACCTATGAAGTAAGTGAAACTTATTCTTTGGTCATTTCAAATCAAAAGCTGACTTGAGCTTGACCATTATAACAATGCTTATCATTACTTACTCTCACTCTAAGAAAAAGAAAACAGACATATCATAACCATGTTTAAATGATATTTCAATGATAAAGCAAGTACAAACTTTCTTTGGTTGTTCTAACTCAACGCAAGGCTGACTTAAGGTCGACCATAATTATGATGCTTGTACTTAGTTCTAAAATCAACATGGAGAAAACCTTTATGTAGATCATCCAGCAATCAGATTTTGTAGGTAATGAAAGTTTATGTTAACGTGTGTAAGCATGTGTTAATTTGGGTGTGTGAGTTGAAAAATTTCTTATCTATGAACTTATAATAATTCTCTGTATTTAGCTTGATATCAGTTTCACTAACTGCATATGATACTAACCTAAGACATTACCCTACCTTCCACCCAGCAATTGTCTTCTAAGTTTTATTGGTTGATTATTCAAATAACGGACATATCCTCTTGACCAGCTATCAGGTCCATGAAATGTAGCTTTATGTCTTTCACTAAAAATTACTATTGAGAAATCGGCAAACTTGGATCTTTGTTCCCGCAAAAAAATGGAGTGTCAAATGGATGATTTTAACAATGACACTACCAGAAAATCAATTTTAGTAACAACAATTGGGTGCAACGGAGGCACATCCCCAATTGGGGTGGTTAACAATCTGAATGGGGGAGTGGCCCTGAAAAGGGCTGTTTTTACATTCTCAATCTTGTTTCAGCCTCATGCACAGCAGCAGCTGAAGAGGTGTTTCTCCTCAGTCGTTGAGTCCTTTGATCATCATTTTCAGCTTCGCATGCAGAATCGCTCAGGTATGCTTTTCTGGAAAGCCGATGTCTACGTTGATCTATGAACTCAGTGGCTCTGATTGAAACATTCTGAGAAGCATTTTGAGACAGGCAAACCAAATGTTCTAAAGACGATTCATTATCTCTTATTCACATGGTAGACCTGGAAGCAGGCAAATTCTTTTCTTTGGTGGCATGTCTTAGACAAATATGAATTATCAAATGGAATGCATGGACAAATACCAGAAGTGAATGCTGTAAAACTACAGGGATCATGAAGCTGGAATAACTTTAGGAAACGTTGGAAAAATAAATGTTGAGTAATAAAATAGCAAGATTACTTATTACTATGGTGAATGCAATGGAAAAACTGGCAGGACAATAACAAAAATTTAAATTGGGAATTGGCTATAAACGACAATGAAAGCAACACCTTAAAACACCTTAGACTTTATGCAATGGAAAAGGTAACCTCACTTGAGAGATTGGCCAAAAGAAGGGGAATGAGTAATTTGGACTCACAACCTGCACTGAAGAATTATCTATCAAACAAAAAAATTTCATTGAAATCGGATGAAAACTGTGGAAATGCATAAACAACATCTGATCGCACACACACACGCACATTTTGAGAATTCTAGATATAGATAATATTATTGTAATAATTTAAAGTATTTATTTTTATTAAAGTTTTTATGAAAGATATATATTCAAGAACAGATAGTAAATACTAAAATGTTGCTGAGTGTTATAATGAACAGGAAGTAGTGGAGAGCCATTGTTGCCAACAATTTGGACTCAAAACTGGCACTGAAGAATTATCTATCAAACAAAAGAAAATTCATCGAAATCGGATGAAAACTGTGGAAACGCATAAACAACATCGAATTACATACACACAGACACATTTTGAGAATTATAGATTGCCAATTGATTCAAATTTTATAAAATGGTAAATAAGGATTTCCTTATCATTGGTTCAAATATTTTAGTGATTTAGGAAATGTTTATAAATTTATCTACTACCTATCTACTCCTACTGAGGATAAACAATAAATAGTAAGTAAAATTTCAGAATTTAGTTGGAGATGTTAGAAGTATAGAGTTGAAGTAGACTTGAAAAGGAACTGGAAACTCAATCCTAAAGAAGAAACAAGTGAAACTGATACAATGGAATAATATTTTGGACATTATAACAATTGCTTTATATGAATTGATTTATATTGGTAAGAAACATTTTTTAAAAATTAATTTTTACATTAGCGCAAACATAATTATGAGTTTCTAAAATTTCATAATGTTTTTCTTATTAATTCTCTCTGAAAATTTTCTAATGTTAGAATTGAGCTTTCCTAGTAAAAATCATTTGAAATACCAATGTTTAATTTCATTGTATCTCACAGAGACTTTTTTTTTAAAACAAATCTTGTTTTTATTCATTATTAAAATTTAAAGTATAACATTTTCATTTTAACCTAAATTCACTTTATTGTCATAAGTAATAAACTGGACAGCTCCATGCAGTCAGGTTATAGGTACCTATAGATAAACTGATATTGATTGATAGACATGAATAGAGTATCTGTCAACAGATAGAAAGAGAATGAAATAATTATTGATAAGATACTAAAGCTTTTGCACTGTACATAACAGAAAGAAAAGTTGATTATTTTTAGTTAATTTCATAGACATACATATGTATAAACAAGAAGACTGTTTGACAGATATAAAACTGTTGATAAGCTTTTCTTTCCTTTTCTTTTCTTATTATTTTCTTTTATTTATTATTTTATTGCTCAGCCCAGAGTAGAGGTTGTCCAGACCGAGTTGGAGGGGAACATATTTGTCTAATGTTTCTTTCTAAATCAGTCAAATTGTGTATGCATGGCTGTCTATGTGTGCTTGTGTGTACCTTAAGGGAAAACGGAATAAAATCGACAAATAAAATGAATAACAAAAAAACAGAAATAGATTTTCCCATGATGCTAAGAGTAAAGAAACTGGGAATGTGATTATCCCACTTCTCTTTTCTTCTTGTAACGGCATTCACCCGAGGTGGGTTGAGACGGCTCCAATATTGGAGTTTCATGGGAATTTGGAATTCACAAGCGGTCCCCAACCCACATGTATAGCACATGAGATTTGATTATAGTGGTGAAGGTTTTGTGCAGAACCATTCACACTTTTTGAAGGGCCGATTACAGAGGCTTGATGCACTACGTGCCACAAGGTCCCCAAATAACCCTCCGCAGGTTTTGAATTCAGAGTTTTCTTTCTCCTAGAACAGTTGCCATCCAAGGCTATAGAACCCAGTCCGTCTTGCTATTTATCCATAGCTGGAGGAAGAAGAAGAGGATTCACACCTTTCCCAAGGGTATTAGCACGTAAGTGAACGTAATGGATTCGACTGGAATTCGAACTCGGCTCTCTGATTCCTCAATCCAAGCCGCTATCCATTACTCCACTGTGCCTTGGTTTCATCAAATGCCAGCAATGCTAATTAAGCCTATAAAGAGACAAACATTTTCCTTCTGCTCCTTTTCTCCCAGACATAGCAGAACAGGGAAAAGAGACAGCACATTTGTTTCCCCAGTCACTGATGACTGAACTCTTTCATTTCATTTTCCAACTCATGGTGTTCACACATGTCTTCCAAAGTGTCTATCTATGAAGTATATCAGACTTTTCTTTGGTTGTTCCAACTCTGCACAAAGCTGAGTTGAGTCTGACCATGAACACAATGCTTATACTTATTTGCCCTAACTTCTGAACCAAAAAAAGAAAACAGACATAGCCAAGAGACATTGAGGACTTTGTTTCACTACAATCACCATAAAAAAAGAGAATAAACATAATAAGCCTATAGTAGAAAGCCAAGTTTTTGTATGCTTTTTTAATTGTTTATATATGAATAAGCACCCACACAAATACACAACATTTTAAATTCCATGACATCAAATGGCATAAGCACATACAAGTTACACACAACACAGACATGCATATACATTACATATGCACATGCAAAGTCACATAGAGACAGCGTGTAATGGACAGAGAATCCTCTTGTCTTTTATGATAGAGTGCTGCCTGGAAAATTCATAAGCTGACCAAGATATAAATGTAAATAGATACACCAGTTGGTAGATTAAAAGACATGCATCTGACCCTTGTAGATTAGCCAATTAATAGGATAAGGTGCCTAGAATGCAGGGTAACGGATAGTGGCTTGGAATGAGACATTTAATTGGAGAGCCAAGTTCAAATTCCAGTCAAGTTTATTTCATTCATTTAGTGAATTCAGGTAAAAATGGCACAAGTGAAATGAACACAGAAATGGCACAACTGATTGCTTAAAATGTTTTTTAGTGTTTAAAAAATGAACAGTTTTTCATCCATTCATCTTTTAAATACTAACAAAAAAATATCAAATAATTCTAAGATTTTATTATACATTTTGGAAATTATTCAGTCATAAATAAAATTATTTTTTAAAGTTTTTTCTTTTAATTTGTAGAAATCTTTTTAGGTTTGTCATTTAATTAATATATGCACATACAAATAGAATGAAATTGAAAAGGGCACTCATGTTGAGAGCAAACCTTTGGGTAACAGGAAAAGAGTGCAGCCCTTTTTGACTTGTTCTGTATCGAAACTGGATATGTTTTCTAATAAATCTACTTTAAATGGACTAACAATTGAGATAAGAAATTTGAATACCTTGTCATCAGGAAACAAAATCAATGAATGTTTATAATATGCAACAAATTGCACAGCACTTATTTCAATTAACTGCATTACTTAGAACGATTACTTTGTTACTTATATCAATGTAAAAGCAGTTTTAGTTGACAATTATGAAAGTGATAAGTGGCTATAAAAAGTCACTGTTGATTATTTACAGTTAATTTGTTTAAATAATGCACTATCATTTGTGTTATGTGGTAATAATTGTAAGTAAAATAATGCACTAAAATAAGTAACCAAGTAATCGTTTTAAGTGCTCTAAATATTGATGTTTTTATATAATTTGCAATTTCAAATTTAAATCTCTGGGTCAAACAATAACCAATGTTACTCCTACTATGAACTCCTATATACAAACATATTACATTCATATATCAACACTTACACAGAGACATAACAAAGTGAATTACAAAGGTTATAAAAGAAACTACTTCTAATGAATGTCCATAAATGAATTGTGTTGAATTCAGGAAATAAGCAGAATGTTAAATGGCATAAATTTATGTTAATGTAACATAAAGCATTATAAGTGTTCTAAATATTTGAACTAAAAGTGAGTGTAGCCATACACTCACTTTTATATAAGCAACCATCAGCACCCAAACACTCTTCAAAGAGATTCCCCATTTTTTTTTACCTTATTTCAAAAAGAATGATTTTATTTACCTGACCTCTTCCTAAGGCAGAATGTGACACAAGGTATTTTTTTATGCATACCTATACATATGGACCAAGGCAAAAAAATTGCCTAGTCCCTGTGACCACTGTCATATTGATGATGGTATTAAACCAACACTACCTCCCTTAGTGTAATGAGGAAGGTCAGATGCTTTTGCATAATCTATAAAGCATCCTTTTGCATCTGTATAGCTCTCTTTGATTATAGATATTACATTTCTTGTTCCAGTGTCCTTGAAAAAAACACTGTTCTTTTCTGGTCTGATTCTGCTTCTGGGATGAAGAGTTATCATTACACTATTTACATCTGGACTGTTATTCGCATCTTTGTTATTATCACAACTGTTGTAGCACACCTAGGGATGATAATGGGTATGTCCCCATTCACATAAATACAGTAGTAAATACTGTATGTTGGTCTGCAGTTGGAGATTTGTCTCTAGCTATGCTGCTTAAAACTCTCTGCCTCCAGGCAGAGAGGATCCCCAAACAAGGCTATGTTGAAGGGCAGAGTCTCATTTCAGGGAAACAGCTACCCAACCCTATTTTATACAAGCCTACCGGCTCGGATACCCCACATTAAATTCGTTAATAATAATAGTGCAGTTGTTAGATATCCTGCAGTTGGAGATTCATTGTGGAATTCACTTGACTAACTTCTAGCAGTTGACTACTTCTTCTATGCGCTGCTGGCGAATCTTATATGTGTTGTTCTTGTCTTAAGTATCCTTGCTCATTACCAACCTCCATGTTATTCTATTTAGTAACCTTCCCGAGGTTACAACAACAATGTTTCAGCTGCTGTACGCTTTGGCTTTCCTCTGTTGTATATAGATCAAGGTAGCCTACAGGGAATTGTGAACTGAGCACTTTATTTAATCTATGATGGTAGACTGTTCTCATTCCACTGCCCATGTCTAGGGATATCATCTAGCTCTTACTTATAATCAGTCAGTTATGTGCCATGCGTGATACACACTTAGACAATCATGTATCTTTCAATACATGACTGACAAGGTAGATTTTTCCCACAGGAGGTTACCATTTCTTTCTGTGGTAGACCAGTTGCCATCCAAGGCTATAGTACCTGGTCTGTCCTGCTATTTACCCATAGCTGTGGGAGAAGAAGAGGATTCATACCTTTCCCAAGGGTATGTTATAAAATAAAATAAGACATATCTCGGCTGATTTACAGACAAATACTCAAGAGCGAGAGCTGGATGTGAACGGGACAAAGCTCCGTCACAAAATGACCATTATCTTCGTTTACAAATGTTCCCGACACACAAGTTCCGGTCGAAAAATAAAATAATATTTAAAGTGTTCTATTTTTTGTCCAATAAAAATGCTTCCCTCCTAATTATACTCGCTTTGTTTTTCGAGCCTGTTAAGCCATAAAAAACGCTATAAAAGGGGTCACACGGAAGTTCAACAGGCAGTCAACAGGTGGCCAGGAACAGACCTGTCACGGTCAGAAGGGCGGTCAGCAGGTGTCAGCAGGGAAGCATCAACCAGCGTCAACATGTGTGAACTACTATGAGAGATCGACCTAGATCCGAAGCCAACTTATGAACTATACCACAAGGTAGCTGTCCCAAACCCTCACGTTCCTGTTGAAATAAACCACGTAAATCTATTTCTGCTGTTGTCGTATTTCTTTCTTGCAACCATACGCTTGTCTATAACAGGTATTAGCACATAAATGATTGTAATGGATTTGACTGGAATTCGAACTTGGCTCTCCAATTTCTCAATTTGAGCCACTATCCATTAATCCACTGTGCCGCCTTCTCAGTTATTGCTTGCTCTTTGCCAGTAGGTTACCCAGATCAATAAACAGTCTGAGTGTGTGTGTGTGTATGTGGTGGGGGGCAACATTTATTTTTCTTTAAGCAGTTAATCCTGAAATACTTTAAGACAGTGTTGGAATTTTTTTCTTTTGATCCGATTCAAAGTTAAAGATTAAATTTTGGGGGAAAATTGTTACAGCTTGAGAATGATTAAAGTTAGTCAGCTGGGTTTCTATCCACCACAATGTCTGTTTGAGAATTAATTATATATATTTAATTTATAAATAATGAAGTTTGTGTAGTTTTTGTTTTCATAAATAATTGAAATGATGGAAATGACTGAATCTTAATTAGGCTTTCTTTTTTTAAATTTTCCCATTAATTTGGTGTCTGCCTCCAACAGGTTTAATCATTTGGACTGTTATTAAGATCAAATTTGGGGGGGGTTGGTTAGTTAATTTTGGTATGATGTTTAAAAAGGTCAATTTATTTAAATTCATTTACTTTTAAAATATTTACTTTTGGAAGCAGACATTTTCATTTGTATTTTGGTTCAACTTTAAAACATGTAATGGTTTAATAATACAAGTTAACATATATTTTTAAAAAATCCTTTTTTACATTGTTTGAGGTGCTAAATAACTATGACTCAGAAGATGAGTTCTTTCAAAGCAGAGCAAAAAATTTCACAACTTTCAATGTATCAATAGAGTGGGGAAAAGGAGCAGTTCCCTTTTTACAAAAGCAGTGAGGGAAGGAGTGCATTCCATTTTGGGGTGTAGGAGTGAGAACTGCTCCAAAATTTGAGGAGCATGTAAAGCGTTTCATGCTAGACACAATCGTCAGGCCACGAGTGTTGTTTTTTTCTTTCTCAGTTATTTATATATACAGGTCAGTGGTGCATTGCGAGTAGTCCATTTTGGTGGTTATTTTGGCAGAAGTCATTTATTTGTTTATTTGGGTTAATTTATTTTGCTTGTTTTTATTTCTTATACATTTATTTTTATTTAAATCAGTGTTTTATTGATATCACTTATTTAATAGTTTTGTTTTGGTTTGGGAAGATAATTAAAGCTATTTATTCAATTTTGGGGTTGATTGCTATAGTTTATTCCAACTATTATTTTGGCGGGAACAGTTTTTAATTTGTTTATTACTTCATGTATTTATTTGGATTGATTATCTTCATTTGTTTTTTTCTAAGGGTTAATTTATCGGGAATGGTTTGTTAGTTTGTTTATTTATTTGGATGAATTTAGATTAATTTATTTTACTTGTTTTTTATTATTTATTTTACTGTATAATTTTATTTACTCTTTTCGGTTTTTGATTTTTAAGTAACGTAGTATTTATATTTTATTGTTATATAACAGTTATAGCTATGTTTTTCGTTCGATTTTTTGTTTGATTTTTATAGTCTCACTGATATTTTGGCCATATTGATTTGTTTATTACTTACTTATATATATATATGTGTGTGTGTTAATGATTTTTTTTTCATTTACTGATATACACTTGTTGGTTTTTTTTCAAAATATTCTGTGTACTGTATAAACTAAAACCTCATTGCATTCATTCCTCACTTGTCTGGCTTTGAATTTTGGATTGACTACTGAAACTCTCGCAATCTTACTTCTATCTCTTTTGTGGTCTTCTGTTTTTCTTTCCCTTTAAAACATTTCTATTCATAGGAAACATCCTTTCCGGAAAACACCGTTTATGGAATTTCCCACTTACCTGGATATCTCTCAGTCCCCTTCATGCTTTTAGTGTTAAAAAAAAAAAAAAGGAAAAGCCAGCTAATATTCAACAATAACTTGCCAAAGCACTTTACACTTGTATCAAAACAATGGAACAATTTTATCATGACTTTATAACCTCAGATTTTTCATTGTCCCATTAGTTTTGCATAGTCATTTTTCAGCATAAATCTGCTTAAAGTGGTGTATCTTTTGTTACTCAGCACCTAAGAAAACTGAACAACTTATTTTCCAATCCTCAAGGTCCACAGACACTTGTGATAAATGCATGCTGTTAAACAATCTTAACTTATTAATAAAGGTGTCTAATCATTTTTATGGAGTTTGTCCATAACTTTTGCATACCACTGTACATCTCTCCAACTGCCCATGACTTTATATCTCCACTGACAACCTGTCATCCACCAGCATGCAGATTCTGACTTTTAATAACAGCATTTAGATAATAATTTTCTAACCATGCCTTTACCTCTATAAATCCATGACTAGAATTCACTACCTTCCTGCTAAGTGACACTTGATGCTGAAAGTTTTCATTTATTTTTATTCATTTCTTATTCCTCTACTTGTAGAGAGCAGGAGGTTGCTTGAACTTTGAACTCCTTACATGAAGACTTTACTGCCAGTTGTTAGCAAACACCAGTGCTTCAGGATCAGATTTCATGTATGTCTTAACCAATCAAGTTTTTATGTATTCAGTTTCTGCAGCACAATAAGTAATTGCCAGCTAGCTTCCACTTGAGCAGCATGGCCATCAATAGTGATTACTTGCTAGGACTGTTGATTAGTCTAAGTGCCCATCTTTTATAACCAATCAAGGGTGACCCCCCCCCCCCCGGCTTAATGAGTCTGTCCAAAATAATGAGTTTTTTCCTAAATGTATAAATACATAAATTTCACTAAAAACATTATAATAAATATTATATTTCACAACATAAGTGGGAAGCCATTGTGTCAGCTAAATACACTGCTATATATTTTAATCACTGAGAATTTCAAAAGGACTTTAAATAAATTATATTTCCTAACCAATTAACACTTGTTCAATTAAATGCAGTCAGTTCTAAAATTCTACATAATGTCAATTTTTATCTGATAGTCTTTTTGAAATCTTGTCTTGATGATAAAGTGAATGATATTCTACTCACGTGGCCAGTATAAGAAAATGAGAATCTTTTGATGTTCGAGTCAGTGTTGGGTGCAGATACATTAGTCAAGGCGTGGGTAAAATTTAGAATTTCTATAATTACAAGATGACCAGTAATTATCGGTATTCTCTGCTTCAGAAGAGATCTCAAAACTTCATAGCATTAGAAAGATGTATCAAGTTTAAATCTCTCAGAGGCAAAAATTTATAACAGTCTCTTTCAAGTGACTCTCTAAACTGCGAGATGATTCATATGCTAATGTACAAATCCCAAGAACTAAATAAACAAACAAGAAAATTATTCTGAAAACCAGAGAACAGGGTCTGTGCATACAACACTCGAAAGCCTGATCAGGTAGAACCTAATTGTGGCCCCGAGCAGTGCCTTATGATCTTCAATATCTTATCAACATTTGCTTTTTTCTACTGAAGTTATATACATTAGAAATTAAACTAATCACAACTATTAAAGGATGAAAAATTTTGACATCATTTTTTTTTTTGTTGTACAAATCCATTGTTTTGCTTACGCTAAGTCTAGAAAATTATATAAAAGTCACTATTTTTTACCCATAATGTTGAATGTTTTCAAATTATTGAATTTTTTAACAAGAAAAATCTCATGTTAAAAATTGCTGCAAAACCTTGTTGATTTATTTAAGATGGAATGATATGTCTTTAATTTGTATTTAGATACATTGGATTTATTTCAATTTATTGGATTGTTCACCTATATTGCATAGGATCCATTATTGTACATAATTAGGTTAGAATAAAATTTGTATTTTATATGAATATTACCTTCTGAACAATGAGTAGAATATAAGGCCCCATATCATAAATTTGGGGGTTTGTGCATATCATAGATTCAGTGGGACATTGTCCGTTGGTGAAATAAAGGATTCAGTTCAGAATTCTCTGTAGCTTATATATCGATTGATATACACTTGATGAAGGCTGGAGGGCAGAACAACCAAAACGTGATAGCAACAACAAAGATTAGGGCAATAATATAACTATAAATACGATTAGTGTAAAGAATGGAGGGCTTACGTTATCTTAGAAAAAAAATAATTAGTGAATAAAATTTCAGAGTTCATTCACAGATCTTTGGAGTACACAGCTGAAGCAGACTTTAGAAGGAACTGGAAATCCAAACTTAAGTGAGAAACAAGAGATAAACTTCTAGTCCTATTGAAAAGGCCAGGATGGTGAATCTATCTACTCCTAAGATATCTAAGTTTCATGCACATACTCTTCCACAACAATTTTTTCAGAAGTGTTTTATATAAAACAAAGGGTCCTTTTATAAAAACTTTGGACATTCTGTTATATTCTGTATTACAAAACGACTGATTTAACCATTTCAGGAACATATACAGAGTACACCAAAAAAAAAAGTTTACACACTTCAGGAATGGAAAACATTGTATAGATATTGTAATTCTAAATTTATTCAGACAACAAATGATTAATACAAGTTACCTTTGTAATCTACAATCACAAGAGATGCTCAAAATAGTGACCTTTAGCTTCCAGACATTTTATTATTATGGCAAACTATGACTTGGACAATGTTAACTAAAGTATCTAGTGGGATTGCTGCACATACATTTTCAATTTTTTGTCTAATGGCTGCCAATGTAGTTAGTTTTTTGTGAAACACAACATCCTTTAAGGTCCTCCATAGGTAAAAGTCTGCAGGTGTTAAATCAGGAGAATGTGGAGAGGAGCTAGACTGTACCTTTTTGTCCTAGGCAGTCTCCTTACAAATTCTCTATCAGATATATTTGCACATCTTGCTAGTAGTGTGGCAGTGCACAGTATTGTTGAAAGAAAAATTCATCCTTTTCATAAAGTTCATGTATGGCAGGTAATATAGATGTGTATAGCATGTCTAGGTATGCTTGACCCGTAGCAGTACATTCAAAGAAAAATGGTTCTATTAAACCTCTAGATGACATTCCACACCAGACATTTACATCCAGTAAAGTGACTGCTTTTTCAACATGTACATGAGGATTTTCCGGTGCCCAGTAAATACAAACACATTAGTTCACTGTTTATTTAGCTTGAATTGCGCTTCATCAGACCATGCAATCTTTCTCACTAGCTCCTCATCCTCACTGTTGAAGCCACCCACAAAACTGGATTCTTCAATCTGGATCATCTTCATTAATTGCATGTAATAATCTTGGGATGTAAACATTCCACTTGGCTCTTTTAAGAATATGCTGTATGGTTGAAACGCTTACTCTTGTTTTATGGGTACATTATACAGTAGACTTCTGTGGTGAACTGTTCCAACACCATAACTGAAGAAGAAGCACTTGTTGCTGTACAAGGTCTGCCAGATTTTCTTTTATGCACATCACGTTTTGAACTTATCATGAATCCATGAAATTGTCAAACTTGTTGTGTGGAGGTTGTGTTCCAAACTCATGGCTCTTTTATCTTTGAAATACCATTTTAAAATCTTACATTCCTCAAACAAATCCATGTTGTAAACATCACTTGTTGATGCTACAGCCATGAGGGTAATGCCATCTGTCGAGAAAATATCATACTACAGTAAATGGTGTTATTACAATTTTATAAAACTACAAAAGACAAGTTTTTCTTTTTTCCTGACGTATGCATACACTTTTGTGGTGGACTATTTTTTTATTGTGCATATTCTGTCCAAGCTCTCCAAAATACCACCTTCTGTTAAATGTTTCTTTTCTGAGCACACAATGGTGAAAACTTTTCAATATTTTCTTCTACTGTGCCTTGTCCTTTCAAGACGTGAACAATCATGACTCTCCACAACTTCCTATCTTTCATAGCTCTTAGCTATGTTTGTCATGTCACTATGCCTCCCAGTTCTGTCATTCATTTGCACAATCTTGTTAAGTAGGTTACAACCCATCATTATGCATCCTAAACATTTCAATTCTCCTTTTCTGATTCTAAGTATAAGTATTCTTTGGGTGTTCAAAATCCTTAAAGCTTCCTTGTTACTCTCATGTTCAATCCACAGTATTCTCAGCATTCTTTTGTAGAACATCTGTTGCATCTAGTCCCTTCTGTGAAGAGATTGTCCAGCATTCACCGACAGGACTGAAATGACAGTAGTTCAGCCCTTTTCAGAAAATTTCCTGTTTCATGATATTTTGATTATTTTTTTTTTTGGAATGCAGCTTTTGTTATTGTAATATACTTTTAGATTTTGATGTCACAAATTTCTGTCCTGTTAAAACACTTTGCAGCTTATTCCAATGTTTGTATTTGATTTTGGCATCTCTAATTCATAACTTCCAATAATAAATCCTGATAGGACTTCTAGCTCATTCAGGATCACCTTGCAAAAATTTAATAAGTCTGGTAAGAAAACACATCCTTGTCTTAAGAAAGAAAATTTTATGAAGTTTTATAAAAAAAAACAAAAAAAAAAAACAACTGATTTTACAAGGGTGAAAATAAGGCATGGAACTAACTGAAAATTTTGGATTTTTCTTGCATGTGAATTAATTAATGTTAATGACAGGAAGTAATATTGTAGATTCTAAAGCAATTGCCAAGTTGAATAAAGCTCTTGAATCTAAGAAGTGTCAACTTTCTTTGACCTCCAGAACAGCAAAGCTTTGGGTATCCAACTACTATTACATTGATGTAGTAAAGCAGATTATATGTGCAAAGTATATAAGTGACAGGGAGCTTCATCTTAATATACAATTGTTAAAATGCTAAATTTGTTTGCTGCAACAGGTCATATTCGCTATACAAAAAGTGACAGATATATCTTCCATGTTGAAATTGCCAGAGGACCAACTAGCTATAAAAAAAAAAATCTTTCTCTGTATGAAGAAGCAATTGTAAATAGGCCAGATTTGTGGATCATGAGGCAAAGACATTCCAGAATCCACAAGGTTGCTCTGGGTTTACAGTATACACTCATGTGCAGCGATGTCATGCAATGACATCTGTAATCAGGAAGTCATGAGACAAGTAAACATAATATGCCTCCATTAAACAAGCTGACAAAATCAAAATCATTAGTGTCTCTCTGACATGGTGTTACAACTGAAAAGATGGTGAATATTGATCCATTAGTTTTGTTCACTTGACTCATTTTGCTGCTGGTGGGGTAAGATAAAGAAAAGCACTTCTGATATGCACCGACTCCAGTACCAACATCTTTGTTCATGAGGAAGCCAAACAAAACAGTTCTTACTGATTATTTACTTTCAAGAAATGCTATAGGGTCTGCTAACAGAAAGGTTTCAAGTAAAACTATGCAAAAGTTATGCAAGAAAACAAAGTTGCCAAAACAAGTAGCACATTAAAGAAAGCTGAAAATGCTGGTGAAAATACTGATGATCTTAAGATAATTAAAATGATGCCCAATTGAAAATATAGCTGCATATGGAAGCCAATGTGTTTCTGTCCAATGATACCAACAAAGAGCAGGTTGTAAAATTACTCACAAGCTACTTTCTTCTTGAACATCATGTTGAGATTAACACTGGAGATGTTAGGAATATTTTTCATTGGCTTTTCCATATTTAACATTTTATTTGATACTTAATATTTTGAAATATACAGAGTCATTTCTCAAATTATAAGCTCTAATTCAAGCTTCCAAATTATGACTTTCATGTTTGGCTTCAAAAGGTTGATACCGGGATCATTCCTTAAATCCTCTCATGTTTGAATTTTTTACTAAGTTAAAAAAAGTTGCTGCCCTCATGACTGTTCGAATGGTATGTTATAGAGGTTTTATATTTCATTCATTCATTAAGAAATATTATTGAGACAAGCCCCCCCCCCCATGTTGAAATGTCTGTGTAGTGAGTTTGATCCTCATTGGATGCCCCATACTTTCAAGCCTTGTGCTACACCTACATTTAGAAATATCATCATTAAGAAATATTATTGTTATACAACAATGTATTTCAAGGGTAATCAGAGATTTCACTTCATCTTTAAAAAAAAAAAAAAAATTCCATATGGCTCCCACTACAGGTTCTGCATTATTCTATCATCTTTCCCAAATAACTAAAATTTTCCTAGCTGTTTAGATCTTTTCTTTCATCATCTATCAAATAATTTTGCATGATCTATAAAACATGTGTCTGTCTTTTTGGTCATCACAGCATCAAATATGACATTTACATGATACAATTGCCTATTCTGGCCACTGTATGTTGAATATAAAGTTTAGCTGGTAATCACAATACCAGATATTACAGTTCAGTGAAGGATGTGTGAATTAGGAATCAGTCTCCCTAACCAAACCTGTGTCATCCAGTAGAATACTTTCTTTTTTTTTTATTCAATCCAACAGACTGGTTTTTTGTTTGTGGTTTGTACAATATTTTGATCCTGGCAACTTTCTTTATTCAGGTGCCAGAAAGGCAGAGAATTTTTAGCAGAAACTTCAACACAGTTTATTTTATCAACAACTTACTTTGGAGGAGAAAATATAAAAATTGCAACAATCACACTTATGAAGTTCAACTTCAGTAATTCTTTTCTTCTCTTGAGGCATTAAGAAATATAATAGTTAAAATGTGTGTGTGTGTTGCTAACTTAGCTGCCACTAGAATTTTGATGAAAACAGATGGCAGTGTGGTCTTGAAAACTGCCTAGTGACTAAAGTGACATGTGTTTGTGAGGGTAACTGTCCGAAAGGAGACTTTGATTAATTTCCCCACCTGAACAAAGAATTTCCATTTAGCATTGATTGTGTCCCTTGCTTCTAAAGTACTCAGGATCAGACATTTTGCTAAGATTTCAATGTAACTCTATGAGATAGGATACTAAAATGACACATCCTAATTTTGTCTGGATTTCGCAGAATTTTGGCAAAAATTAATCATATCACAACTTTTTCGAGTCTGTGGGACTCGGCTGGGATTTTCAGTTATACTGGATTATTACTGAATCTTACTTTATTTTAGGTTCAAATCTTCCCACTAAGTATTGTTTTTCTCAATCTCTATCACTCCTTTGAACATGATTACTAAATCTCTCAAGTCACTGAACAATATTTCATACATTAATATGACTCAGGGCCACTATGTTACAAACATTTTTCTGCATTTGTCTGGCCCTTCCTGATATCATTTTGAGCATAAATATAACATTCTTTGTTCCAGTGTCTTTAATAAAATCCTACTGTTCTTGTCTTATTTCTGGTTGTATTCTGCTATGCACTATTCATCAGAATTTGGATAAGTTTCATTATATTGCTTATTAAATTGATTATCTGGAGCAGCTTGTATCTGGCTCTTCTCAGGCAGTGCTAAGAAAATGGATCTACTTGAATCTCACTAAGGTCTTCCAATATGTCATCATAGTCATAAAATTAATTTATTATTTCTGTAATTTTGTCAATGCTGAAATCATTTTTGGCTACCAGTGTCCCCATTGCAATCCGCCATCTGGTCCTGCTGCTTTGTTCCTGTTTAACTTGCTCAGTGCTGATCTCACTTCAGACTTTAATATTACATGTCCTTCCATATTTTTGTGTACTGCACATTTCCCTTTCATCATGGAAGATTCAGTCTTTGCAATATTTTTTGACCAGACAACTTCTATAGTTTCTAAAAGCTCCGCAACTGATGTTTACAAGAAATTTTCAAAATACGTACAGTAATTGAATACATACACAATAAATATACTATTTATATTGACAGATATTAAACAAATTATTTTTGTCTTTTTCTTTAAATATTCTATATACACACAATCTGGCAAACAGAACTACAACAGCAATCGCACCACCATGGAAATCTTTGCACCTTATTAAATTCTCATTTACTCTATCTTATGATATGAACAAGGCTGGCAAGTTCACCTTTGTGGTTGAAAATTTTGATCTGAAGTACTGGAGATAATTCATTTCTCCCCAAAGGCATTATACATACAGCCTTGTGTTAAAATTGGATTCATCCAATAGATATGAGATTCTATAAATCTTTTACAGAAAAAAAAGTTTCAAAAAACAAATATTTTCAGTCAGAACATTAAATTCTAAGATTTAAACATTTTAGAAGTCATTTTAAAAAGATTTAACTATATTTAGTAAAGGGCATTTATTCTATTCTTTATTTTATTCAGAACTGTATTTATAAAAAGAAAAATTAATAGATGCATAAATATGAAAAAGAGTTATCAGCTTTATATTTTTAAGACCAGTTTTGTCATCAAGCATCATTTAATCAAAATATAGTGACTGTTTGCTGTAAACCAAAAGCTATCATATCAATTTCAATTACTGACAACTTGTGTCAAATAAAGGAATGTATTTTTCATCATGTTCAAAAATTCATTATACTTTAGTAAGTCATACATGAAAATAATTCAATAAACTTGTTTTTCTTTTTATGTTTAGAAGCCATGAAAGCATGCAACCAAACTGATATAAATGATTTTCACAACTTTGAACATTTTGAGCATGTTGGCTCTCTTGTATGCTGTTGTTTATTAATAATAATAGTAGTAGTAGTAGTAGTAGTAATAACCTCAAATAGCCTGTCCCAGAATTAAGTATCTCTCTAGCATGAAGCTTCTTCACATGTTATCATTTACAACAGCTTCTTTACAATTCAAAATTTGTTTTTGCATTTGAATCACACTTTTCTTAAAATTAAAAAGTTCATATTTTCAATGTTAGAATCAATAAATCAAACAATTTTGATAAAGATGTATGATTGTTGCTACAAGGAAATAAAAAGTGAACATTTTGAATTAGATTAGTAAAAGTTAAATTCTACGAGTGCAATCTAACAAAAATAATGTCTCGCACCAAGTTGTAAAATACCATCTTAAAAGTGAAACTAATCAAAATACAGCTTCAGGTTTTCAACAATTGAATTCTTTTTTCAAACTCTAGAAAAAAGTTACCAGTATAAATAGGAATTTCAGAAATATATAATTTTATAACATTCCAGATGGAAAAGCACAGGATTCATATTATCAAATGATCAACTTTAGAGTTTGTCAGGTAAGAATTTCATCCAATGTTACAACAACCTCCACCATGGTGTTTATACAAGATAGCTTTTATTTCCTTTATGTTCAATGTGAATCTTCACAACTTACATTTTAGTAATAATAATAAAAAAGAAGTACAAGAGAAAAAGTGAAATCAAAGTTTAATATTTCTGAAAGGAAAAAAAAGTTGCTTATAAGAAAGTATGAAATCAAGAATGTCTGGTTCTGAGAAAACTTAGAATGTTGACTAGCAAATATTGTGGCACTGTGTCAGGTGTTGATTCATCCTAATGCAAAACACGAAAATGGAGATGTACGAGATGTCAATTTGAACAACAATTTTGGAAATGTCCCACACTTCAGTTTTTTTTCACATATTAAAAATTAAAACAATCAACCTCTGAGTAAAATAAGTAAAACAAATGACTGATTCATTAAATTTGCAACTATTCACCAAGAGAAAAGCCATTAGTTTTACTAGGTGCCATTAACAAGATTACTAAATCCAGCAGTTAATTTTGTGTGTTATATAGAAACATTTTAATAACAGCTTCTCTAACCAAAGAAAAAAAATGGAAGAGACACAAAAAAACAAAAACAAAACAAAAAACAAACAAAAAAAACAAAAAAAAGACAAAAAAACAAACAAACTAGGATATAGAAATGAAATGGCAATCATTTCATGACAAAATAAATAAGCCAATAAAAGTTGGCTCAGACTTTGAAAACAGGATAGAAAAACAAAATGAATTATTCGTTTTGCATTAGGGAGAAAAAGAAACAATGCATGTAATTTGATCATTACAATTGCAATGTATTTACATTTGTCCAACTAAGGCACATCCCTTTTATAATGTAAAAATGGAAAATTCTAGGACAAACATGTAAGCCTCTCTTTCACTGTCCCATCTTTATACCGATAACTAGTGCCATTCTATTAGAAGCCAAAATAAAAATGTTTAGAGAATCTACAACATCATTCAACCCATGCTCACTGACAAAGGTTGTGCAGAAATATTTGCATTATTGATTAGACTGAGAGCTAACTTCTGTGAATTAATGGAGATCAATGTGGAGATGATAGGAGAAGAGGAAGGAATGTTCTAAGAGGTACATGTATTGAAGAGAAAACCAAAAGGAACAGGACACATTCACTCACATGCACACAAGATTGCTTCCACTCATTTCATTATCACTTGATAACTGCCACCTTAAGCTTTACTTATTCCATATAATAAAGGAATTTGCAGGTAGGAAAAAATAGTTTTTTTCTTTTCTTTTAATGCTGCTCTTATTAAAAAGAAACCTAAAGAGGGAAGTTTTCCAGCTGGAAAATTATCTGGAATCTTCCTTGCCACAAAGGTTCGCTCCAATAGAGAAAATTGCAAGTATTCGTTTAATGTGAACCAGCAGGTAGTTTTCTTTCCTTTTTAGTAGTTTTTTCTCTTTTGTGGGGAGAGTGCGCAAATTTCTGCTGCTGCTGCAGTTAAAAATAAAAGAAAACTAATAATAACCAGCTGCTGCTGCTGCTATATTTCAAAGAAGAAAAAGTTAAATTGGTCAAAGCATTGAGTATGTTTTTTGCTGCAAATTAATTTGGGACAAAAGGAAAAAAAAAAAAAAAAAAAAAAAAAAAAAAAACTTTTTTTCTTTTATTTTTGTTTTCTTGTTTCTGTTCAATTACTACAAATGAAACCTTGAAAGAATTTCCTACAGCTTTCCACTCCCAATCACAAAAATGAAAGAAAAAAATCTTTTCTTGCTCAAAGGATTAATAAAAACAACATTGTGGGTGAATTGTTCAAGTCTCATCATCATAACTTCCCCTGTAAGATTCTCAATGACAACAGGGAGTAAATAATGGAGTCCTAAAGTGGAGCCCATTGCCACTTGTTATTGGCTACTGGAGGCCGCACTGACACTGCTGCTGCTGCTGTTCCCGCTGCTTTTGCCAGGTACTGCAGCTAGAAGCCTGTTGGTCTGTGAATTAACGATCAGTTGGAGACATGAATAGTCACAACTGCCTGTAGGGAGTAATCACACACCTGCCTCAAGCTAGATATAGCCTTCAACGCTTCCTGAAAAACAGAGTTACACAATAACTTATTAAATAAATATAGATATTTAGGCAATAATAAAGTTTTTGTTTTTTTTTTAAATTTGCACTTTACATAATGATCAAATAATTTTATTCAACCTAAAAGAAAATAAATGTTTCAATTCAAATATAAAATATGCTCAGAGATTTTTCATTTGCTTCATATAAAGCTTATAATCAATCTAAGTAGTAAAGTTACTCCTTCCTGATATATTTTGAAGTTATCTAAATATTTTACTCATTTCTTAAAAAAAAAAAAAAAAAAAAATTGGGGAAAAATTGGTCATAAAAAACAAAAATCTTTAAACTTAGACATAAAATATTTATTTTGAACATTTTAAGAAAATGAACTCCAATTTTAAAATTTCTTCATCTTGATTTTTGTTTGCAGTTATTTTGCACATAATGTCCATTCATGAATATTTCTGTAAAATTAACTAAGAGAAGTTAGTTAATGGAATATTGATTTAAAAAAAATAGATTCTTACTTGCGTACAAAGGTTTTTGTTTGTCAGAGAACAAACAACCTGGATGTAATTCAACTGAAATTTAAAAAAAGAAAAAAGGGGCATTGTAAACAGTTAATTAAATAAGTTATAAAAAGAATAGAAGATTTAAAAAAAACATTTTTTCAAAAAATATTATATAAATTAAGCATTGTAGGTTATTAAAAATATAACCAAAATTTAGCCAAATTTGTACTTTTACTGACAAACCAATGTTTGATTTACAGTTTTTCTCTCTCTAAAGGCATCTGTTTTCAAGTCTATAAAATATTTTTTTAATCTATGGCAAAATTAATCTAAACTTTAACAATGAAAATGAGAACAACCAATATAAAAACTAGCCTATTTAGCTGTGAAAGAATCAGCTTTGTTAAATTATATCACACACAGTAGTTTCATATAAAATGGATGACCTACAAGTTTGATATATGGCAACATTTTGGTCATTGCAGTAAAATAGACAAAGAAACCAAAGTTGCTACAAATATCTGTTAGTAAAAATAAAGAGAAAGTATACCAATAATTATTATAACTGCATGATAGTCCTGAATAAGCCAAAATAATCAACTTTTTTTCACTCAGCAAAGAAGTTCATCTTAAAAGCCATATTGCAAATCAATAACACAGAGCAAACTTTGGTGTCCCATTTTTGATCCCAAAATCAAGTTAACCAAATTAAATATACATACCCTAATTATCTGGTAAGTATTGCAAGCCTTGTCAACTTACTTTGATCCAAAGATCAAGTCAGCATCAGGAGCTCCTTTGGGATGTTGATAACGAACACGCCTTTCTCTATTGGTGTTGACGGGTGCTGGCCTACTTAAAGCAGCCAGCATTTCTACAAAAAAAAAAAATCCACAAAAACTATTACAGATCTCAGCCTTTCTTCACTCTTATGGCAGAGGAACAAAACCTAGAGTAATTTTCATCTTACAAAGAAATATAACCAAAAATTCTTGATATTTCCAAAATAAATCAACCTTTCATTAAGTTAATCTATTTCTTGTTTATTTATGAGTCAAAAATAAAAGTATACCATTTTTTTAAAGGTTAGTATTAGAAAAACTTTTCATAATGCCAACAGGAAAAAACAAAACAAAACAAAGGAGTAGAGGGACAAATAAATCAGCAAAAACTGTGCTATTCTTGGTTTGGTGAAAGAGTGATACATTAGATCCTAATAATGAATGGAAATGGGAGAGACCCAAAGGAAATTCACTTTAGTCAATTAAAAATCCTATATACAGGATGCGATGGATAAATTGTCGTCTAAATTACACAAAAATGAAAACAACACCAACATCTTATTTTAACAGATATATTTACCAAAATTACACAAAAATATCTTTGAAATACTAAATTTATTTAAAGTAAATTTATTCAATAAAAATCACCATTGGCTTTAACTACAGTCTCCAGATAACTTCAGACAGTCTTTTTGTTTAAGTTGAGGAATACTGCCATAATCTTAGCCTTCAGTTAATCTTTGGTGTTACAAGTTTTGTTGGTTTCTCACTCAACTGTGCCCCACACATAATAATCAAGGGGGTTGCAGTCTAGGGAGTTAGGTGTCCAGCTGCAAGGGGTGATGTGGTCACAGAAATTCTGACAGCCATGACTGGGTTCTCCTGCTTGTATGGCATGGTGCAGATTCTTGTTACCAGACCTAAGGTCTTCCAGCAGCCACCCTTTTGACCCAGGGCAGCACTACCTCCTCAAGGCACTTGATATTGGCCTCCATGTTGAGTCCAACAAATTTAGGAGGAGTTCTTTTTTATCAGAATGGTTAGTGAGTTTTCTGAGCTGCTGCACCTTCATAAACACCATTAAACTCTACCAATTCTTTCTGAATCGTCTGCACTGTACTTAAATTGACATCCAAACACTTTGAGATGTTCATGTTGAAGATTCCAGCATGAATGCCAAGCAGTCCAGCATGCCGTTTCCAAATTTCTGGCAGAGTGAATTGCATCATGGTGCTCTTTTTCTCACAGGTGCCCAACTGACCCTACTATACTGTGCAGATGACAATATCAAAAACAAACATGCATGCATGAAATTAAAAATATAAAATGGCAACAATTTACCTATTGCATCCTGTATCTGATGGCCTTCAACCAAATTTTGTGCATAAAAATTATTATATAATAAATGGTTTAAAGGAACATGAGACATCCTATAATTAATGATTCAGGGAGAAACTGAAAATCCTAATAAGAAGGAAACCAAACTAGGAGGTAAGAATTCAAATGTTGATTCATTTATTCTTTGGACAGAAGCTCAACAATTAAGGAAAAGTCAAAGTTGACAGGGTGTGTAAAGAAAGGAAACAAAAAGCAGAATATATTTTTGAAAGGATTTTTTCTTTTTCTGATATAAGTTATTAAGAAACAATCTTTTATTAGATTAAAAGAATGATTTTAAAGTTTTGTCTTCATAGGTGTTGTATTTATATATTTTAAAAATTTTTGAATTTGGATTAAATGTTCTAACAAATACCAAATAAATTTTTCATTAGTTTTAAAATCTAATCCAATTTTGCAAATGAACTGCATAGCATCTATTTGTGCCTTTGATAATTTTCAATTAGATAATTTAAAGATATTACAGTTCATGCTGATAATTACATCACATTAATTCTACTAAAAAAAGCACTGGTAACTATAATTCTGGGAAAATTATCACAGAAGTACTATCCTTAGTATCAATAATAAAAAGAAAGATGTATATTTAAAGAAATTGTGATGAAATAAGTATCTTTTTGAGAAAAATAAAAAAAATTGAGTAGTGTTCTTATATTGTTTTATAACTTCATTTAAGCATTTTATAAAGTCTCCCAAATAAGTAAACTTGCTGTATTATTTAAAAGAAAAAAAAAATAACTTTCTTAATGAGAAAAAAATTAGAAATCATTTGTCAACTAAAGAATTAATAAATTACAATTCCTATTTTTTTTTTCAAATTAATCAAACAAATTATTTCTTGCGTTATAATCTTCTATTTGTATAAAAAATGTTACAAAACATTCTACAATCCTTGGCACAATATCAATCACAATCAAATAGGCTGAATTTAATAAAAGTATTTTAAGTTTTATAGCATTATAAATTTCATTGTTGGCTTAGGAATATACAAAAGTTTATAAATTTTAATAAACAAATAGTTTACAGGTTTCTTTTCTAAAGGAAATACAAATTTCAACTTCCAAATGAAATATGAAATTTCCTTCAATGATAAAAAAGTATTTTAAGTACAAGAGTAATTTGCATGTATGTGCTGTAATGTTGACATTTTTCTATCAAAAGAACGAATAATAAAATATAATAAAATAATAAAAGATGAGAGACTGCTTGAAGTTGACAAAATCTGAGTACCTTGATAATCTTCTTCTTCTTGACGTTCATGGATTCCAAGAACAACTTGCTTCATCTGCTCCTTTTCAGCACGTTCTGCCTGCATAACCAAAAAGTTACATTACAATCAATATATACTCCAGGCAGGGTTGCAAAACTGAATATGAGAGCAACGCTTACAAAATAAAACTTATTCAGCAGAAAATTGTGGCACTAATTAAGGTATCCAACATTAAGCAATCACTTACCCTCTCTCTTTCTTTGAACTTGGCTGCAAATTCCGTAGAAATTGGAACATTCAGATTAGTGTACTGGAAAATTAAAATGATGTGATAAAATACAAAAGAATTTTCATCATAAAATTGTAAATGTACATAGGCATGAAAAGCTATTAAAATTTTTTTTTATTTAAAAAGTAAGTTTCACATTCTAGAATTTTTTTTAAATTTCTTTATCCACAAAAAACTGAAAATAAAATAAAAATCTGTCACTCACCTGCTGTTTGTTACCTTTCTTTGTCATCAACACAAATTTGATAGTGTCATTAATGGTGTCAATATTGTTTTGAGAGTAGGAAACTGCAAAGAAAGTAAATACTAATAACAAATCTAATTCAAGAAAAATTTCTATAAACTTTCAGATTATTATAAATCACTTCCATTTCAGATGAGATCAGAATGGATTAAAAAAATTAAGTTCACTAAAAATTTGTTTAATAGTTATTGGTAAATAAAACAAAAACCAATAAAATTTTGATAAATAAAAAAAAAAAAAAAAATAAATTAAAAAAAAAAAATAAAACAAACAATTCCCTTACATTGTTTTCGTACTTGACCTCTAAGATGCATAGGCACAGCAATATCCAACTGTGGTACTTTAAGAGACTCTTGTGATCTTGCCTGAAATAGAACAGAAATAAGTGGAATTACTTTGTACAGAATTAAATGCAAATAAAAAAATATTTAAGTAATTCTGAAATATCTTTATCTCAAGAGTGTTAACTCATTTCTCAAAATCTAATAAAATGATTAAATATCAATTTTTTTTCTTTAATCCATTTTAACACCACATATTGATTATTTTGCAATATTGATTATTTTGCAATATTCTAATTAATTAAGCTAAAGAAGTTATTTTCTTTAACCAAGGATTAAATTATACACCTTCAAAGGGAAAACGTTCTAACCTGCAAGTTGTCAGCCATCATCTTATCAAAAGCAGAAAGAAAATCTTCATCCTCTGTACATTTAATATGTTTAGGACCTCCTGTTAAGACAGTTACCTAAAATAGAAACAAATATAATTATTCACAATCATTAGAACAAGATTGAGGCATAAAAAAGTAAAGAAAAATAAAGCTGGAGAAAAAAAGTTGCTTAGAATCCAAGCATTAAGCTGTTATGTATATTTTTATAAAGGGTTAAAATTAATCCTGTTATATGCTTCTATACAACTTCTTGAATTTTCTTTCCTAGTCTATTATAAGCAAGTAAATGAGCCTTAAATATCTTAAATACTAAATATTGAAATCCTGCAATATTCATTGTCCAATTTTTATTAATCATCTAAGTCACAGCTTTAAATACTTTTTATTTTTTCCTACATATTGTGTTGGCCCATCCATTGTAGAATTATTGTATCTACACTCTTTGTTTTGTACATTGTTTTTTTGTAAAACCTCTGGATTTTCATATAATATTGGGGCAATCTCTCTTAAATTTATAGACTCAAGTTTGTACATGCTCTACCAAAGAAACAAACCCTTATTGATTCTTTAACACAAGCAGTTATTATCTTTCAATGCACGTTGAATTATTGTTTAATATATTTTTTTAATGCTACTTTAATTTATACTGCACTATCAGGTCATTTGTATCTTTCATACTTTACAGCACTGACATTTCTTTATAAATTTTCTTTTATAGTAAGAAATCATTAATAATCAACAAACCAATTACAGAATTTTTTTTTAAATAAGTCAGCTATTCCAATCCAATTATTAATACAACTTTTCAATGATTAAATTTTAAAGTATTCTTTGTCAAAACAAGAGCCTAGAAAAGAGTAATAAACATACTTTTCAATATTCTATTCAAGTGAGAAGACAAAAGTGATATTAGTATTGCACATTACTAAATTGAACTGATATCGACATTTTAAAAGTAATATCTGAATTAAAACCATTTTGCAGAAGAAAAACAAATTATTTTCTAATTGAAAAACCTACAACATATTTTATTTTGAATGCCAAAATCTGTTGTCACAAATAAAATGCTTCATACTTGATCTTCAGTTTCATCTTCTCCAGCTGACTCTAACAGATCCTCTTCTTCCTCTTCACTGTGAGTGCTGTTGGCATAATCATCACCCTGCAAACAAAATTTAACATTGACATAATAGGGAGAAGGAGCTGGAGGAGTACAGTGTCAAAATAATTGCCATCTTATAAGTGGATTTTTTTTTTTTAATTGTGTTCTTTACTAATGAATCTTACCACTTAATATTTTTTTAGCAAGGCTTCTGGACGAGGAAAGAAGATGCAAGATGACACCAAAAATATCATGCAAAATCTTTTATAAGCTAAACTGTGATATTAAATTCCTGCATTCTTTCATTACTTGAAATTATGGTGAAAATTTCCAAAGAAACCAAGATGAAGATAGTGAAGAGGGCCAAGAATATGAACCAATGAGCAATTGCTAAAGAACTTGGAATGTCAAGAAGCAACATTTCAGAAATCCTCTTGAAGTCTCAAAACACTGTTTTGAATTGGTCACCTTCAAAAGCTGCAACAAACAATAATACTGATCAGGACAGCAAAAAGCTCAGTGAAAGAAGACTGATAGAGAAGTGATGGATCAGTGCAACTTATTCAATTTGGTGTTAGTAGATAACACTAAGTGCACCCTTCAAGAACATGTATAACACTGTGGGCCATTTTAGCCCCTGCACTACATGACAACGCTGTCCCGTCCTCAGTCACAAGTGTGTCTGCGATTGAACCCTGCAGCTAACTGTCAAGTTGGTCACTTCAATCCAAGCCTTTCCCTGTCACATGTTGTGTTTGTTTTGATCACATGGCAGGCAAGGATTGAATCATTGCCAGATATCGCTCGATTGGAGTCATTCAGGCAGGATGATGTTATAAGGCAAAAATAAAGAAAGTTGTATAAATCAACAAGGTTTATATAGGAACACTTTTTTTGTATAAGAATCTACAAGCATGCAGGCTAACAATCATTCCCTTGTAGTTTAATTTTGTGACACTTATTCTTCATTTTCAAGTCGGAGTCGAGGCTTCAAACTTTGTCAGATATTTCTTCAGGCAGCAAATTACGGAATGCTGACAAAGCACTACTCTCCCTCTTCCTCTCTTTGCCGTTATATAGAGACTTTCAATTCTTCTACTTTTCAATTTCATCGGGGCACTTTGCTCAATTTATCTAATAGTCTGAAACAAGGCATGAGTCAAGAGTTCTTAGTGGCAGCAAATCACATGGCGTAATGAAAGCGTGTGTCTGCCTCAACTGCTGCTCTGTCAGTCTTCTTTTCTCGCTCCTAAAAGCGGGTTGAGTTTGGCTTGTTCTGGGATGCCTTCGAATCTCCTGTCACCCAATCAAATCTCCACGGGTACTGCTGGGTTGCCCGTGTATGCCCAAATATGGAAAAGTGTTAGAAACTTTTGGATAAAATCACAAACAGTGATGATATAAAGATGCAACTGTATGCATCTCATCCCAGGGCTATTGCAGCAATTATTTGAACTACAGGAAGCCACACAAAATATTAACCAAAAAGTTAATGCATAATGTGCATTAACTTTTTGAAATCAACATTATATAATAAATTAGACATTTCTGTTTTAAAAACACAGCATCTGAATTGGTTTATGTGAGGTAGCTGAAATCTTTTGTACAAGCATTTTGGGTGGGGGGTTATCTCACATCCTCCATGCTCCTTCAGAACCCGCACTAAAAGGTATGATAATTAGGTGTGAAAATGACCTCAATAATAGACATCGGAATAAAAACATCCACTTATAAGATGGCAATTAAATAGTTTAAAATGGCTGAAAACATCATTTATACACACACACATATATATATATATATATATATATATATATATATATATATATATACACACACACACACAAAAAAAAAGTGCGATGAGTAAATTGTCGCCATTTTATATTTTTAATTTCACATATGCATGTTGTTTTTGATTTTGTTGACCACACAGTATAGTATGATCAGTTGGGCACCTTCTGTGAGAAAAAGGGCACTATGATACAATTTAGTCTGCCAGGAATTTGGAAACAGCTTACTGTACAGCTTGGCATTTGCGCCAGAGGCTCCAATACATTGGAGAGTTTTGGGGTGTCAATATGAGGACTGTACTGAGGATGCAGTGTCCACGAAAGATGTACAGCAAGTGATGAAAACCAAATATCCAGTAAACATCCTGGTGTTTGGAGTGATCACTAGTGATGGAGATGATATGCCTTTACTCATCTTCCTACAGGGCCTCAGACTCAACACAGAATCTTTCATCAAGTACATTGAAGAGGAAGTGCTGCCCTGGATCAAGAGTGTGGCTGCTGGAAGACCCTAGGTCTGACAACATAACTCTGCACCATGCTACACAAGCAGGAGAACCCAGTCATGGCTGTCAGACAATTTCTGCGACCACATCACCCCTTACTTAACCCTAGACTGCAACCCATTGATTATTATGTGTGGGGCACAGTTGAGCAAGAGACCAACAAAACTCCTTGTAAAACCAAAGATGAACTTAAGGCAAGAATTATGGCAGCATTCACCAACTTAAACAATGAGACCACCCAGAAGAGTTGCAGGAGATCCCAAAGTCATTGGGACACTGTGGCCAATAGTGATTTTATTGAATAAATTTACTCATTCGTACTTAAAGTTATTTTTGTTAGACGACAATTTATCCATCACACCTATGTGTGTGTGTGTGTGTGTGTGTGTGTGTGTGTGTGTGTGTATATATATATATATATCTCGACAGACTGGGAATAGGATAAAGAACAAATAGGAAACATTAAAATATATGTTTTGCTTTTATTAAAACTTCATCAGAGAATGAGATATGGAAAAAATTTTCTATTTTTCATTTTGGGATTTGATTTTCATTGGTTAGGCAGATTTTACATGATAATTTGTGTGTAAGTATCATAATTCTACTTTGGCTATGCAGGACCCAGATGATTGTGTGCATGTGTGTTTAGTAGGCATTATTTATACTTGGAGGTTGTTTGCACGTTTATTTGGGGATGTTTTTTAGTAGTCAAATATACATTAGGTTCTTTAAGAATGGATTTAATAAATGTTAGGGATGTAATATAGTGTTTATAGTTGGTAAAATTTTTGTCAGTAATCTTTTGAAGTATTTTTGACAAAGAATTCTTTTTTAATTAGAGTGGCATTTGTAAAAATCAAAGATATGGCCAGTCATGTTCCTGTGTATCACAAGCAAGTTTAAATGATTGTCTCAACATAGGTCTCTCTTATGTTCACAAATGTGGGCTTTTATATTTTGAAACATCTTCCCAATGTAAGTGCATCTACATTGCAAGCACTTTATTTAATAAATCCTAGTATCTGCAGTGATGTTGGATTTGTTTTTTCTTCTTAATTATACCTCCAATTATCTTGGAGTTATCCCAATCCACATTCACTACCCTCAGAACACTTAACCTATGTCCATACAGTGATAATGTTACCTGTAATATCACTATAAACAAAATTTTAATTATGCTCAATTTTTTTTTTTGAACAAAAAAATGTTTTCCTTCTATATTTATCTTAAATATACTAGGAAGAACATTGATTTATTGAAACATGTCATTATAAACAAACATTACAATATTCAAGCCTAATGGTTAAAAGTAAAGATGATCCTATATATATATATATATATCAAATTTTTTTTTCTCACCTCATGAACCTGGCTGCCAGTACGACTCTGGCTTTGTTCATCCTGGCTAGTTTCACTTTCCACAAGGTTTTCATCATTGTTTGTCTGGGATAAACTCTGACTCAATTCTTCTACAACAATTTCACACACATTATGAAATGAAGTGTAAACCACCAAATTAAAAAAAGTGCATACAAAAATCAAAGCTCAACTTTGTTTGGCTTCTGTTAAAACAAACTTATGCTGTCACCAAAAACAGAAAACCTAGATTTCATTTAAACTTTTTTTTCACTTTTGAGAAAGTAAAATTATCAAAATTTAATTAATCTACATCAAAAGTTTCAAAGAAAATTGGTCTCACTAATGATTCAGTTTAGTCTTTTTAAAAACTTTCATTAAAAAACCCCTAACCCCCCCTAAAACAACACATACGTGCACCTATAAATCAAAATGTTATCTGCATAGATTTACTTCAATATTTTGGCTAAATTACCCACTGAACAAAAAGAAAGGGAAAGAATTTTTTTAATAAAGGTAAAAGACAAAGACACAAAAACTCATTGAATAACAACCGCCAAAATGTACCTCAAAGATTCTGTGATAAAAACAAAAAAAAGGTAGTTGTTTTGATATTTCAACTTTTGCTGGATTATTTAATGCTAAATTTTCATGGTCACCCTGTGAGGATCAAACTCATTAGTCAATGGTCAATACCCCACACTGACGTGCCTTCAAGTTATGAATATTTAAAGATTATCTAATGAAATATTGTAATTCTATAAAAGAAATCAAATAAGTACATGTCTACATTAGAAGTTAAAATTCTTTGCATGAATTTTGAATTTAAATTTTACAAGTAAATAGTATTTACCATCACTTTCAGTTATGGAACTAAAAGCATAATCTTCAAGTCCATTTGTGTCCACTTCATCTCCTGTTTCAATGATTGGTAACACTTCAGCTGAAAACAAAGAGAATAGAAAAAAGTGTAATTAATATATATATATATATATATATATATATAAAAATCCAATCCTATATTTTTATAAATTATGACTCAAAAACTTTCATTACTCAAAGAAAAAAAGAAAGAAAAAGTAAAACTAAATTTTTATTGTATATGTGGAATTTAAGCTGAATTCATATTGCAGTTGCTAATTAATTGTACTGAAAACCAGTGTCCTTTTCCCTAAAAGAAAATATCTGCAATCAAATAAAAACTCACTTTTTTAAAAATTTTAGTTTAGATTTTTGAGATGAGAAATTGTTAATAGACTTTGGCTTGAGTTTATTCCAACTATTGCTCTTATCTTGATTATCATAGATGCTGTGTCTATAAGTACTTCCATAATATACAAGATAAGAACAATAGTTTAAATAAACTTAAAGACTCATCTGATATGAACATTCAGATAGGGAATATACAAAAACAAGTTAACAAAGTGTTCTAAGTCACATCGATATTAATTATCTATAGCAAGTGACATAGTACGAAAGTTTTTAAATATTTGACAGAATTATTTTTGTTTATAAAGAATACAGCAGAGCATCAGGATATGCACTCTGATAGATTTAGACCAAATTAAAAAGGTTTCATTTTAAATGTCTTACCAAGCTTGGGTTTCATTTCCCTCTCCAAATCATTCACCGCTTTGTAAGCATCTTCAATGCTATCAAAGAGTTTTAATTTAGGCCGAACAGCTTCAATAGTATCTGTTACTAAGTTGTCAACATCAACTGGAAACGGACGGTCTTCAGTCCAAAGAGGCAGCTTCTTCTTGAACCAATAATACCTCTGTGGTGGTAATAAAATTAAATGTTAGACACATATTTTTTAAATCTTGAAGAAAAAGATCTATATCATTAAAAAAAATAAAAATAAAAATAAATAAATAAATAAAATATTATATATATATATATCTGTCTGAAAGTAATGAAACATTTCCATTCATAGAAATTACTGAATATATATAAAATGTAGAAAAAACTGATAATGTTTACAAATTGAAAAAAACTTTAGATAAATGATTCATGGCCAAGTAAAACAAAATGGTTATCCAAAGACCATGTGCTCAGTTTTAGGGCTGAATCTTACTAGCAGTGTGCTTTAACAGAATAGATAGGTGATGGAGAAAGATGATGTAGGCATAATACCATTAAAGGATAGTGGACTTCAAAGATCATGACAAAAAAAAAAAAAAAAAAAACATAGGGGATACATGTAAGTCAAGATTATAGGGGAAAAATCAATGGAAAATCTTAATTGTATGTGTAAAATAAAAGATAAGTTTGACAAATGAGTGAGAAAAAATAAACTTCTAGTATAGCATGCAATTTAAAAAAATTGCAAAAATTGTGCAAATTTTGACTTTCTCACCTGGAAGTAAATAAGGAAATAATCTAGTTTTTTTTTACTGGAACCTTTATCAAAATATTGGCCACATGTATCTAGCAGTACGCATACGAGACGAATTCGGAACAGGTGTTCAGGGTGATCCAATGGTGATGCTACATTTTCTATAAAGAAAGATTTCATCATACAAAATAAATAAAACTATGATTCATTTATACTTTACGTATTAAATTCATTTAGATAAATGCATAAAAATGGATGAATGTATACCATAACATGAAAAATGTGTACATTTTAACTTTAAATTACTGAGAGAAAAAAAAAGTAAAAGGTTATATATATATATATATATATATATATATATATATATATATATATATATATCTCCAATACAGGATTGGTGTAGACGGAATAAAATTCCAATAACCAAAAACACTATTTTTAAAAGAGTGCTCAATACAGAGTAGAGCAAACAAAATAGCCATTTTGTTTCAACACTTCTGGTGTCTTATGAAGTGATGGTGTTGATTGTGAAATAGTTTGTTTTTTTTTAAATTCAAAACCAAATCAACCCCCCTCAATACATAACCTATGATGACCAATCAGAATACAAGTATATGAAAATGCAAAAAACATGATGGTATATTCTAAATACAAACCATTAGTTGATTAGAGTAAATGCTAGATCAAACCAAAAATCAATACGAAATAATTAACCTTTAATTGATGATAAAATTAAAAATCAAAAATTTCAAATAAAATTGAGCATTAGGTTTAAAATATAAAGTTATTGAAAAATGGAATGGAGGAAAAGAAAAATGTAAACATATATATGTATCATCATTATTCTTATTTGAAGGCCAATATATCCAGTAAAATCAATGCTGATGTGAAAAATACATGAATGCTACAAATCGCAAATCAACAGGATGTTGGCTGATGGCACGACAAACACATTCGTTTCCTAAAACACAGACACATGAATAAAACTAAACATATATGAACACAAATATACGAATGACACATGAAATAGAAGAAAACAAAGAAAAAAGAAAGAAAGATAAACAAGAAAGAGGAAAAGAAAAGAAAAAAAGATGAAATTCAAAATTTAAAGATAAAAAGTAAAAGAACAAATGGATAAAAATGTAAAAAGGAAATTACAACCAAAACAAGTTTGTACAAGTAAAAACAAAATACATGCAATCATACATCCGTACCCAGATACAAATAAGCAAACTCACCAAGATTTAAGCACACATAAACGTAAAACACAAACTACCCACGAAAAATTACACACAAGAACATAGATAAAAAAATACATGCACCTAGAAAAATACACCTATATAAAACAAAAGTAGAAAACAAGTAACTAACATACATACACACATTCCTACCAAGATAACTCTAATAAATTCGGAGTCTATGCAGGATTAAACATTAAGGATAACAACTATTCAATATCAACTTAATTATCTATGTTAGGTTAAATCAATGGCAAATGAGAATATATAATAATTAATGACAATGATCAAGTTAAAAAAAAAAAAAAAAAAAAAAAAAAAAATACATATCTTTACAAGTACATAAATAAAAATAAACAATCAATAAAAAAAATTAAAAAAAAAAAATAGTAAAAAATAATAGTAATATAAACTAATAATACCATTCCAATATCTAACCCAATAACACTTCTACCCAGATTGCAAGGTAAATGATATGCAATGTTTGCCGTTAACAGTTGAGTTCATTCTTTTAATTTAATAGATTAATCCGGTCTCTAAATTTAATTATTTCCAGTTTTTCATTGAGACAAAACATGTTGATACCAATGTATTTTAAACATATTTTTAGTAATCCAATGTAAAATTTTTTAATATTCGGGTTTTCAAGTGTAAAAATAGTTTTATTTATATATTAGGTTGGTGCAAAAATATCGTTTTTTGACATTTTTTAACATCAAAAAACGACATTATTTTTGCACCAACCTAATATATATATGTATGTGTGTGCGTGTGGGGGGGGTATTAATAAATATACATAAATATTTATCTACAGATATAATCCACCCAAACAACATATCTTGCAAAACCCAGAAATATTATCCAAATGGTGTAAATTCAAAATCAGTACCTGACCATTGCAGTGAGCAATTGTACCGCCAACATAGGGTATGTGTATTTATTA